>JAFVLL020034343.1:62805-166426 GCA_021397915.2 Tor tambroides
TCAACATTTGATATGTTATCTATATTCTATTGTGAATAAAATATAAGTTTATGAGATTTGTAAATTATTGCATTCCTTTTTATTCACAATTTGTATAGTGTCCCAACTTTTTTGGAATCGGGTTTGTAGAAATAACATTTAGAATAATATTTTGTGAAATAATAATATTTCACAATATTACAGTTTTTACTGTATTTTGATCAAATTAATGCAGTCTTTGGTGCAAGAGACAACATTAAAAATATGAATAGGAATAAGAATATCCTGAATGAATAAGAAATCCTAATGTATATAGTCCTCAAGTATTGTACACTTGATACACTAATGTGTTTTACAAACATAAAATACAGTTTTATATGATTTAGAAGTTTAACCCACAACTTATTCTCATTAAAAGACAAAGATAGTAGAAGATAAAATCTGTTAGGTGGAATTTTTTTTTTAAGTCGTCAGTTTTTTTTTTGTTTTTGTTTTTTTACCATTAATGGGCATCTCAACCATTTAGCGGAGGCTTGTAATACAAGATTTGAAGTGTTTCCTTTAATGTTCTACATTGTATTGCTGAGAAAAGAGTGTTTTGTCTGTGGTAAAGACTCATGGTAAAGTGCTTTATAACCCAACAATAAATAGCCACAACTTCGAGCTAGTATCTCTAAGAGTGGCTGAAAATAAAACATAGTGAAGAAACTACAAACCCACAGGGTTTCAGCTGAAATAAGGTGGGTTTATAACCATTTTGCCTTTTGGGTTTCCCAGATAATCAGTCACTGGAAGAGAGTGACATTTACAGGGCACTTACGTCCCCTTTTAGATGGCCCATAAATATCAAAAGTGAGACTGATGGGGGAAAAAGCAAGTGTCCTGACTTGTGCTTTTCTGAGGGCTGAATTAACTCTATAATGGAAGAACAGAGCATCAATACAACAAATGATACTAAATATCTCAGATCAACAAAACAAATGTGGTACAAACGGATTTACCACACAAATGAATCCGTCATCAGCGACTCCTACCCTGGGCTACAGGTGTCAAACAATTCAGAGCTCAAACCGTTTCACTGAAAAACAGACACACACATAAAGAGCGCGAGAAGTCCTGACGGGTCTCCAGAGGTCTGACTTACTGGTGAATGGCTTGAAGGAACTTGCGTTGATGTTTCCTGACTTTGGCGTGGTCCATCTTCCTCACCAGCTTGGTGTTTTTATAAATGAGCCACGTCTCCCTGAGAACATTAGCAGCTGTGTTTTTCACCTGTGGGAGAGTTAGCATTGTAGCATTCAGTGCTCGGTCCTGCTGAGGCGTCCTGGGCCCCGATGTTTGAACGTGGCTTACTTGGTTTGCATAATAAGTTTCAGGATAGCGTAAACTTGGGATATCTACTGGAATAGTTGGCTTGCTAGCAATCAGGTCTAAGATATGTTGTTCTCTTAACTCTCAATGTGATTTAGTTGTGCTTTTCAATGCGATAAATAAATAGGACAGGGGCTCAGGGACGGGTGCTCCAAAAATGTCAAAAAATTACCATAAAAGTTTGCCCAAAACATAGCAGATGGGACACTGTTTGGGAAACCTGTTTGAAAAGAAAAAATTTGGTAACACTGTAGAGATTAAAATTTGGGTTCTGGAAGTAAAAATCCCATTTATATTCTCAATAGCAACTGATTTTCAGCAATAACTTATAAACCTTTACAGACAGACCTACTATGAGTTATGAGGTTGTTAATCGATGGAATATGCTTCTGCTGAAGCCATCGGCCCACATTATTCAACTTGTTTTTTTAATTATAGTGTTCGTCAATGTGAAAAACTACATTACCCTTAATTCTCCAAAGAAATCCACCAGAGACGAATGAACGCTCTCTATATGTAACTTATACAGTGTCATTCAAAAGTTTGGGATCAGTAAGATATTTAATGTTTTTTAATGGAGTCTCTTCTGCTCATATTTATTTGATCAAAAAACAAAAAAGAAGGAGTATTGTGAAATATTATTGCAATTTATAATATTGGTTTCCTATTTTAATACACTTTAAAATGTCATTTATTCTGCAAAGCTGAATATTCAGCATCATTACCTAGTCTTCAGTGTCACATGATCCTTCAGAAATCATTCTAATATGCTGATTTATTATGAGTGTTGAAACTGTTGTGCTGCTTAATTTTTAAAAAAATTTTTTTGAATCTGTGATACTTTTTTCTTTGATTCTTTGATGAATAAAAAGTTAAAAAGAAAAGCATTTATTCAAAATAGAATTTTTTTCTAACAATTTAAGTCTTTACTATCGCTTTTTATCCATTTAACACATCCCTCCTGAATAAAAGTATTAATTTCTTTAAAAAAAAAAGAAAGAAAAAATTTACTGACCCCAAACTTTTGAACAGAAGTGTATACTGTAACACAAAATAGGTATTTTGAATAAACACTGTTCTTTTTAGCCTTTTATTTATCAAAGAATCCTGAAAAAAGTATCACAGGCCCCAAAAATATTAAGCAGCACAACTGCTTCCAACAATAATTATAAATCAGCATATCAGAATGATTTCTGAAGGATCATGTTACACTGAAGACTGGAGTAATGATGCTGAAAATTCAGCTTTGATCACAGGATAAATTATATTTTAAAGTATATTAAAATAGAAAACTGTTATTATAAATCGCAATAATATATTTTACAATATTACAGTTTTTCCTGTATTTCTGATCAAATAGATACAGCCTTGATGAACATGAGAAACTTCTTTAAAAAACATTAAAAAATATAACTTTTGAACGGCACGGTGTATCAAATCAACACATTTAAGTCAATAGTTTTTTTATTCATCTTTTATTTATCATTATTTAACATTTTTAATTCTATTACGTTGTTTGCAATGGTTCATGGGATTTGTAGTTCATTGTAGTTCTTTACCTCGCTAAAGCAGTTACCGTACACAGTCTCATACCTTTGTAAAAAATCAGTTTGTAATGTTGTGGTTCAGCTCATAGCTAGCTGGTTTGGTTCATAGCTTACAACCTTTATCTTTAATAAAGACTTTTATAAAGTCCCTATTGGAAAAAAGAATGGCAAATATACTTCCAGAACCAAGGCTGCTGAAAAAAATAAGCAGACACTAGCACTATATAGAGTTTGGTGTTAGCTTGTTGCAGAGCATTAGCATTAAGCCTATGTTAGCATAATCAGCTAATCGTAAAAGAATATACTTCGTTTATGTGACAAAGCTTATCTGGCTAACCAAGTAAGCCATGCTTGAAGAATAAAAGCCTATTTCTCACATTTCTGACAACGTCGTAGCTGTTTTTAACATCATTATTAGTAATCTTCCTCTCAAAAAGCTCAATTTTGTGTATTTTGTAAATTGGGTTTCAAAATACTGTTTTGTAAGCAGTGTGTCACCTTAATACATTCAAACATTTTGTTTATATTTAATAAATGCAACTTATTTTCCACTTTGCATAAGCTGGATATTATTTTCACAGGTTTGCAGAGATTAAGAATAAACGGTGACATACGATGCCACAAGGCTCAGGTTTAGGAGTTCAGACTTACCCTTTTTGTCAGCTGGGTGTCCATCATAAAGTTATGTACATGTTTTTCGGCTTTGGTTAATTCCAGCTTTTTTGCGACCACAGCGACCACCAAAGCAGTGCATCCGGCTCCCTGACAAAACAAACAGCCGCCTTAAGCTTTCAGTCTAAAACAAACCCTAGGTTACGCTGAGATACAGCACTTACCATAATGCCGGTGAGGAGACAGACTCCTTTCCCACAGTATGTATTAGGGACCATATCCCCATATCCAATGGTTAGAAAAGTTATTGAGATCAACCACATGGCTCCAAGGAAATTGCTGGTTACGTCCATGTTGTCATGGTATCTGGTAAGGGTAAAATGGCATTAGAAAAACAACTACAATTACTTTACGCCCACCTATGACTGACTTAATTGTAAGTTAATCAATCAGCCGTGAAAACTGTGCTAATTTGTCTCACTTTATACATTTAAGTAGTGCTCTCTCCACCGCAGAAGTTGGACATGCTGTTGTTGCTGTAAGCTAATACTTAATTGGCTAATTGAAGGATCTAGCTGAGTTGGGACACAATTGACTCAGTTTCCAAACCTATTTAACTGCTGTTTAAAAGGTTACGCAGCTCACAGAGGCTCTCCAGGTCTGCAACGTGAGAGATTTGATACTCTATAGGGTTTAACAAGTTGAGAGAAATGCACAGTATCTTTTTTTTCCAAAATGATGCATTTTTGATACTAATAGCTCAGTTTCTAGAAAATGTGAATATTTTACTTCTATACAATTGTATATAACTGAGAATACATATATACAATATCTAATTGTATGCTGTAACGGCGTCGCACCCAACAACAGGAATTGTGTGTCAATCTTATTTTCTAAATTAAATCACCTAGTAAAGTGTAAATTACCACAGAATTAATTTATCATATTAAATATTATAAATAATGTTATTTATGATAAAATATAATAATATTATAATATAATATAATATACATACAATGTATCTTTACATTTTCTAAAAAACAAACTCACCTAGTAACTCTAAGTTACCAAAACATGAATAAATGATAACTGTATAATGTAAAAAATATATAAAATATATAATATAACATAAAATGTATATATACATTTTCTAAAATACTCACCTAGTAGCTGTGAGTTACCATGCAACTGTACAATTTAAAAAAAAAAAAAAATAATTATATACATATATATATATATATATATATATATATAAATGTATATGTACATTTTCAGAAAAAAAATCACCTAGTAACGTAAATTACCAAAACACGAATTAATAATAATTATATAATTTAAAAAATATATAATCTATTAACAGAATAGATGTTCTAAATTATATAATCTAAAATACATATTCTAAAATGTATATATACATTTTCTTAAAAATGTAAATTACCAAAACATGAATTCATGATAACTGTATGATGTAAAAAAAATCTAATCTATTAAAATTATACATATATTTTATATAAGTCATGTAGTAACTGTGAATTACCCAAATAACATTACTACTTCTGTGTAATTGTTGGTATATATGAATAGTGTAGTTATATTCATACAATGTGTCTTAAAGACCTCCTAAAAATCTCTCCATCAAACCAAACTTCCATAATCTACTATATATAAATGCCTCATTCATTCATTCATTCATTCATACTGTCAGAGCAACAAAGTGGGCCACCTTTCGCACGCCCTCACAGTCCAGGCGGCGATGATCCACAGAGAAATGGTGAACACCAGCAGCACTGTGCCGGGACAGATAGTCATGAGGGTCTTCATGACAAAGCGTGTGTTGAAGTTTATCTTGTTGAGGGCACCGATACTGCGCGACGACGCATCGGTGAAGAGTTTGCTATGCAGCAGCATGACGCGAGCAATGAGGTACAGACGGAGAAACATGGGAATGGACAGGATGATATCCACATCGGCGTCCGTCTTGGACGGTGCGTAGGAAAAGGCGAGCCGCGCCGTCCACGTGAAGGTGTAGTTGCCCGGGATGGGGTGTATGGCGCACACCAAGATCTCCAGACAGATGAAGAAGATGCGCTCGTAGGTCATGGCTATCCTCCAGTCGTCTGCAGCGTTGTCCACCATGAACAGCTATCAGGAGGGGAAAAAAAGCACAGAAAAAGGAAGCTGTAAAAGCAGGAAATTTCATCTTCTAGAAATGCAAAAGAAATAAATAATAAAATAAAATTATAAATTAGTGCTGTCAAACGATTAATTGCGATTAATTGCATCCAAAATGTGTACTGTGTATAACTATTATATATATTATATATATTTATTATATATAAATACACACACATGCATGTATATATTTCAGAAAAACGTTGTTTGTATATTAAATATATTTACATATCATATAAATTATATGAATATAAATATATACATGTAAATACATGTAAATATTTTCAAAATATACACTGTGTGTGTGTGTATTTATATATACATAATAAATATACACAGTACACACATATATTATGTAAAGAAAATTTTTTATTTTGGATGTGATTAATCGCGATTAATCGTTTAACAGCACTAAAATAAATAAATAAATATTTCCTAATTAATGTAAAGTATAAAACATAAGTAGATTAATTCTTAATTTATAAATGATAACTAATTATATAAAAAATAAAAAAAGTATTTAAATAATAATTCCTTTCTTAAATAATATTTTTGCACCTCAAGTTTTTTTCCTCCCCAAGTGAGAATTTATTCTGTTCACTTTATTCTCCTCACTAACTGTAATTTCAGCCTCGGTCTGTCAGCTTCTGCCAAGGTGCACTGCTCACAGGCTTCTCTCACGTGCCAGATACAGCCAGGCTCTGGAACCGCATTGCTTTTTTTTCTACTTTTGCTACATAGAAAATCTCCCTCTTTCCCCTTCTCCCTGATCCCATAAATATTTCCACCCAGTTTGGATCTGGTTCACTTCATAACAGCACAACCGTTACTCTTCACTTTTTCAGCGCCTTTGTTTTCCCTTTCAATTTCTCAGCAGGTTTTTCAAATCATTTTTAATTAATATTCACATTTTTCTCAAGGAAGAAAACACTCAACTAACGCTGTAACTCTAAGAAACTCTCTCCCTTGATACATTACTGTAATATTAAAAGTTAAAATTAATATCAGAACCCAAACTATTCAACTGAAATTAATTCAATTTCTATGTATTTTCAGATAAAATAATAAACACTAAAATAAAATGTGATGTACAAGCATTTAATACATAAAAATGCATAACTTTCTAATAACACACACTGTAAATTCAAAGATTTTTCAAAGTTGTAAATAAAACAAAGATTAGAATACATTGTTTTAAAATCCTAATTTAGTCGTTTTACTTTAAAATTTTGTTTAATTCAACGAGCTACTTGCTATTCTTTTTTGTAATTGTGAAATTAACTTTAAATTTTTCTAAAAAAAGTTTTAAAAATTTCCAGTTAATTATATTTTTGTTCCAATTTGTTGTTCAATATTCACTTACTGTCAATGATTTTTTTCTATAAAAACAAAACATTTAAAGTTTATCACAAAATATTCAGATATATACAAAAATGTAAGCGGTTTGAGAGTGTAGGGAAACTCTTTTCATTTGCAATGGTGCTGAGTGCTTTTAAATTGCTTTCTGTTTCCACAGCAACAGCGACTTCTCTGATTGGCCGAGGCTTCTTCAGCATTATGGGTAGTGTAGTTCTTCACTAATAGGTCCCTACGATTTCCGCAATGCAGAAAACGCGGACGAAATCGCAGAATCCAGACATAAAAATGGAATTTACTGTATAACTCAGAATTTCACGGAATTTGCCAAATTTATGAGGGATACAACAAAAGTAGGTCAGTACACTTAAATCAAAACGCGATATGGACTAGTGTCTGTGAATACTAAGCTACAAAAATACCATTTAAATATGAATCCTGTATGTTCTGCTTGTCCATAAATGGCACAGATGTGACACACTTGACACACTTTTAATGAATTGCTGTTTAATATTGTAAGTTTCATGATTTCAGTTAATTAGACATGCTTTTTGATTAATGAAATTTAATGTAACGATTAAAACAGAGTTTAGAACAATTCAAATGGAAAAAAATGGAATTGGGAAAGGCCCTACACAAGGAATTTGAAATCACACTGATTTTGATACAGTAGCTTCATCTTGCGACATGAAAGGTTTATATGTTACTGTTAAAAATCGACTTCTCTGTAGAGATAATGAATGGTATTTAACCTCCGGAAGCCGTCTGTTGCGCTCAAGCGTCAGATCTCCTCTTCCCTCCCTAACGCTCTGTGCCGATCAGCAGCGGTTTCTTCCTGTGCTTTCAATCACCTCAAGGTACCGACAGCCAACATCAGCGTGAGATATTTCACCAGAGCGGTGCAGTCAGCACAATTCAGAGGCTTCTGCTGACAGACTTTATCCAATGAGACTGTGGCTATCTGATATGAGAAAAGGTGCAAATGGTAAACCCCTGATCCAATATGTGCAAACGGCTTTCCTGCCTTCTTACAGCACCGGGCTATTTCACGAGTAATGGGTTTATGTGGCGCATAACCGAATTATTCTTTAATATGACTCTTGCTTGAGGCTTTGAGATGCTGCTTCAGTGCTGTCCTGTGGTTTTCCCCTCATGTAGTAGCACACGTATAAAACCTCAACGTTTGGACAGTTTAATAGCATTTATGGTCACTTATTTACTGTGCTGGATCCACAGTATATGGATCATGGGGCAGATGTTTGAATAAATCAAATGACGTGAAACCAAGCAGAGGATAAATGCAAATCTTATAATATAAACTGACACGCTGCCAAATAACCTTGATTTAGACTCCATTCCTAATCTCTAAATTCATCATTAAGAAAAACTGCTCCACTTCTGGAGGCAAATGAGATTAATAACCCAGATTCACTGATGATGCATTAAAACATTAAGTAAATCTGAGTGCTGCTTGACCATACAAAAACATGTTGAGGTGACTTCCAGCGCACTGCTATGCTGATGCTAATGGATTCTGAGTAGTTATTAGCACATTGTTATTCTGTTGCTACCATAGATATGTATACGTAGATGCCACATTCGACGGCACTAGACATGTCGACGCATCAACCTTGGAACAGTCAATGTGTCTTCACTCACAGTATCAATCAATGAGTTTTCCAAGATCCTACAACATTGCACAGCCTCTGGTTGTAAAAATCTGATCCTGAAGAAACAGACTAACCGTTCATACAAACGGTTTTGTGGTTTAATATGTTCAAACTGTCCATTTCTGAGACTCGATTCCAAAACAAAAATTGTATTCAGTGATTCGCTCGCATAATTGCATGAAATGTATAATTGCTTGTTTGCATAGTTGCTCATTTTTATTTCGCCAATTATGCACTAATATGACAATATATAAAATAAACAGCAATATTTACCTACTACTAGGATATTTTACTATAAGAAAAACTATTTAAATATCTTATCTTAGGTATTATCATATTAGTGCATAAAGGTCCTAAATGATTAAACATTATTCTTCTTTATTGAAACGCATTTTACTTTTTTACATTAAATAAATTAAATTTGCGAGATGAAATAGATTATTGAAAAAAATCCATAAATCCATAAAAATGCATACATTTTGAGATACTGAATATCATAAAAAGGCAAAAAAATTATTGGAACTGAGAAATATTGAGCTATTTTGCAAAGCCTTCCTCAATTATTTATAATACTTTAGAATTTAAACGTATATATTTAAATTTTAATTTGGTTTTTATAGCAAAAACAGACATCAGTCAGTTCAAACTGTCCATTTCAATCAATGCATCACTTCAGGACTCAACTAAAATCAGCTTATGTTGTCACTCAGAAATGTTCATATTATATTATATTTGTCATTTAAGTTCATTAACATTCTTTATTAATGAAAAACATTTACAGTTTTACATTAAACTTTTTACACTAAATATACTAAATGCACTTGGCTACAATTTGTTGATGATGGTTTACATGACTGAGTTTTATAGTCATTTTATTGCAAATCCTTAGTATGAGCAACAATTATTGATGGTATAGTAATGCTTGCTTTGAAATCATCACTAAAAATTAATTTCAAAGAAATTTAGTCAAATGGACTAGTATTTTTACGTTTTGTTTTTTATTTTCTGAGCACTAAATTTCTTCAATAGCAATAATTTTAAGGTATGACAATTGTTAAAATGATTTTTTTCTGAATTTTTATGTAATATATATTTATTTTTACATTTTTAAAGTAACTGTTTTTTAATAAAAATATTTTTATTTTAATTGTTTTATAGCAAAAAGAGCATTAAATTTGTGAAGTTTGATTCATCAGTTCATCATCAAAACTATATTAGTGTATAAAGAGATTAAAATGATTAAATATTATTCTTCATTATTCAACTACATTTTTAATAGTATTTTACTTTTTACATTAAAAATAGTAAAAGTACTTCATTACAAGTTGAAATGTTAAAAAAAAAAATGTTTTAAAGGAGTCATCGGATGCCCATTTTACACAAGTTGATATGATTCTTTAGGGTCTTAATGAAAGGTCTGTAACATACTGTGGTTAAAATTTCTCATTGGTAGTGTAAAAAACACCTTCCTTACTCTGTCAAAATCAGCTCTGTTTTCAGCACGCTGTTCTAGTCCATGTTTCTTTAAATGCTAGTGAGCTCTGCTGACTCCGCCCCTCTCTACCATGGAGAGACGAGCAGACCATAGATATGTGTAGATTCCCTATTCGACCGCTCCAGATACGTTGATGCGTCAGCCATCTCGCATTCACCATAATAATCAATGAATGTTCAAAGATATACAAGCATATAACTTGCTGTTGTAGATGCACACAGTCAATGCGCTCAAAGATTCGCAGACCATTCCAAAAATGGCGGATGGCTTACGTATCGCGGCCCATAGAAACAGTCGATAATGAGGCATCTAGGTATATATATCTATGGAGCATACTACTAAACTTCAGCTGCGAAACTGGCTAACTAGCACATTATTAGTTTAGGCGATTTGCAAAGATTCATTAAAACCCTTATACTCACTTCTTCTGTAGATGAAGCTGGATCACGAATGATTCGCGCGAACATAGATGCATTTATGTAGATCTGGGATTGGCGCATTCCCTTCAAAATGAACGTAACGTTAATCCTCTGCGTCTTCAGCGGCTCAGATGTCGGGAGTAAATGATGACTGCTGTATTCATTATTACATCCAACAACTAAACACTTCAATCGCTTAATCTGAGACATCTTGTCTTCCCCTGCACCGGAGTCGACACAATGGCGGACAGCTCTCAGCTCACTCAGGGCGGGGTCTAAGGTAAGACGGTCTTGTCAATCAACTATCGTGGAAGCGGTCTGTGCAGAACTACGTCATTCTGACAGGAATCTCAGAACAGCCTGATTTGAGAAAGGGGATTTTAAAAAAAAACACTAGGTGGATTTTTATCATCATAGGATGGATGTATACACACACTTCCAACACACATTTTTGTTCAAACAACTTGAAAAGTGAACTTTGCATCCGATGACCCCTTTAAACCATTTTATAGAAAATACATAAAAATTGAGTTACTGATAGGCCCACTGAAATATTGAGTTATTATGCCCAAGCTTACTTGAGCAATAATAATTTATGGTAATAGTAATGATTTCTTTAGCCACCATCACTATAAATCTTGAATCATTTGGACAGAAAATAAATCCTTCATGCCTCAAAGCTTTTAGAGCTTTTTTTTTTTTTTTTTTTAGCCAAAAGACTGTAATGACAAAATAAACATTTCCATTTTAGACCCTTGTAGTACCACCTACACATGTTAGTCACATGAATCACACAGCGTCAAAATACGAAACTAATCCCTCGCACATGCGAACACAAAACACACACTCCTACAACATATCCTAATTCAAACACAGCAAAAATACATCAAAAACACAGGATTCTACCAAAAATAAAATCAGGCCTCGTGGGTCTAATCACGTTTGGATGTTCCCGTCTACACCGACTCACGACAGAAATCGTAAGACCAGAAGAAAGGGAGATTTTAGACCAGATAAGACACATCAAGTGTCCTAAAAGGCCTGACAATTGCCAGAGATGCTGTAACATTAACCAGCCTGTCTGTTAGTTTAGGCTGTTGTTCGACTTTCCGTGCGAGTGTAACTTAGACAGCGAAACACAAGCTGCCTTTCCGAACGGTGACAGACGCTATCTTACTCAAAGCTTAGCAACAACAACAACTACCAACAAACCACATAGCCTGTACAAAGGATGATAAGCGTGAAGCTTTCATTTTGTTTATATGAGGAAAACATGTCACAAAGCCACCGCTTTCAACTTACTATCTTCAAAACGGAGCAATTAAACATTTAAAATGGGTTATGTAAGGAAACCTACTTGGTAGGTAAAACCAATTATGGTAATGGACGACCTGCAATACAATACTCAAGAGTGCTTCACCTTCAAGCATCCAATATTCCTACTGAGTGCTTGAGCAGGTAGTTATGGAAAAATGCTGAATTTGACAACAGAGGGGAAGGTGCACATGTAATGGCCTGGTTACGACAGCTAAGGGCTGTACCCGATAACCTCAACAAGTCCGAGAGCGTGACTGCGGCGACTCGTTCAACCGAGACGAAGCAGCTGTGCGAAATATAGACCAAAATAATTCTAAAAATAATAACTGACCAAATATTTGTTGCTTTCTGCTAAAGCATTATGAAGTATATGCTAAATTTCTTCAGTGCCAATTATTTTAAGGTTTGAAAATGGTGGAAAATCATCTTTTTTAATCTTTTGTAATACCAAAGAATTTAACATTATTTGAGCAATAATAATTAACGGTATAAGTAATGCTTGCTTCAGCAATCATTACTAAAAACGAATTAGGAAAAATTGTCAAATGGATATATTTAAAAAAAAAAAAATCTTCAATGATAATTATTTTGAGGTATGAAAATTGTAAAATAATTTATATTTATAATATCTTAGAATTTAAACTTAACATACATAATATATAATACATATTTTTATTTTTGTATTTGTATTCATTTATATGAATCAGTTCAAACTGTCCATTTCAAATCAATATATCAATTCAAAACTCAATTCAGTGATTGAATATTTATTTTAGCTTACCTTTCTATAATACCTTAACATTTTTCATTTTATTTTTTAAATTTTTAGAGCTGCATTAGAGTTGGTGAGTTCATTTACATAATACATTTGAACTGATACAAATGTGGCATTTATCAAATGCTGTATTAAAGTTTTACTGTAAATAAAATCCAGGTCAATTTTACGGTTTAGTGCATATAGGAAATAAATAAAAATGGTTAAATATCATTTGTGTGTTTGTTTAGTTAAAAACACAGCCTTACTTACTTGTAAACAACTATTTTTAAATTGTATTTTCTTTGAATCCCTCTTTTAAGTAATATATGACAATTATTTAAAGAAATTTGAATATATGAAATATTGGAACGTTCTGTTTAACATTATAACACCTTATATTAATCTTAAACCTAGCTGAACTGAACGACTTAATCTTTAAAATGATTATTAATAGATTTGGTTTAGTTGAAGATTTTTGACTCATCAATATTCAGAATTTTTCTCAAGTCTATTAACGTCACAGCTACATTTGGTGCATATAAATTGCTATATCAAAGAGTGCAGGTAGATTTGCAGTAGTAGCTCCATCACCCCCGGCCTCGTCTAATACAGTTGCAGTAAGTCCTATGAGATACAGCGCTCAGCCCGAATGATGGATGCAAGGCTGACTTTGGAAGAGCATTTGGATTAATGAAAACCGCAATAAAAAACGGCCTAAACTGATCAGCGCAACACAAGGTCGATGGCTCTTCTGAAGCAGGCGCACTCACTGTTGCTTTACCAGACCTGGACTCTGTTAAAACACAGCGACGACACAGTAATCTATCAAACACGTGTCCGTACAGGGGGCTCGCTGCTTTTGCTCCTGTTTTCGCCTTGACAAGGGCACGGACAAAAGGTCGTCTGCCTTTGTGCTCTTCGTCTGTCTAGTAGGCAGCAGGGGTTGGTTACTGGTTTCAGAAGAGCTCAATATAACTAATGGAGCATGGCTCAATATTTAATCTGTGTAATGTAGAGAATGGGAACATATATCTTGTCGCTAAGAAAAGAAATCACTCAATCTCATTAGAAAATTAGGTAGAGAGGTTCAGCCCAATTACAAATTAATGCAATGGTTAATTTATGATATCAAACTGGGTCCTAAGAGGCCACTTTGCTAAGTAAATCCTCAGTTGTAGGTTGCTTTCAGCTTTCAAGTTTCTTTGAAGGAGGACCCGCATGCTTTGAGAGTTTGCATTTGTGTAATTGAACGCTGCCAGAAAAGGATGACAGCTGTTGTATTATTAAGTTAACTGTAACCTAATTTAACTCTTTTCTCTAGTGGTTTGAATTAAACACGCAAAATAAAGTAAAAAAAAAAAAGCCACCGTTTCATATGAAATTAATTCCAGCAATAAAATTGCTCAGTTTAATTTTAAAACATCTATACTGTAACTTCTCACTTCAAGTCTCTTCTCTAGCTATTTAAATGCAAAATTAAATTAAATTAAATTAAACTTAACATTAAGAAATTGTAGAGCCTATTCCTTCTACTAAAACATTATGCAGAATAGTAGCAAAATGTTTTGGTAAACGAGTGAAGTTGAAATTAAATTAAATTAAATTGAATTAAATTTTTGCACACTAAATTTCTTTAAAAGGCAATTATTTAAAGATATTTGAAATTATGTCAAATTACTTTTATAATGTTTTGCATAAAATTATAACACCTCAGAATTTTCTAAGAGCTAAATTACTGTATAGATGCTGTAACAATTCTAATTATTATTATGATATATATTATATTTAAATTTTAAATAATTTTTTTAAGGAATTGTAGATCCTACTCCTACTAAAACATTGCGAAGAATAGTAGTAACATGTTTCAGTAAATCAGGTAAGAGCGGAGAGATTTTTTTTTTTTTGCATTTTTTGTGCACTAAATTTCTTCAAATGACAGTTAGTTTAATATATTTAAAATATTTAAAATTCTTGATTTTTTTTTAAATAATGTTCTGTCGAAAATTACAAAACCTTAAAAATTTCTCTGAGCTAAATTAAAATATAGATGCTCCAGTAATTTAGACAATTAAATTAAGTTAAATTAAATATTCAATTAAATTCAAAGCCAGCAGACATCTCAGATTCACTTTATTTAAATGAACATCTTTTACTTTAATTTTATAATCTCTATACTGTAATCCAGCTCCGTGAAAACTCAGGGGTCAGTGGTGAAGGATGGATACATGACACTCGGCAGTCGTCTCAGGTAGTCTTCAGTTGTCACAGAAAAAGGCAGTGCACATCCTCTGTAGTGCATCAGCGCTGCTCAAGTGCACTCATCACCTGACTCTGCCCTATACATGCACTGACGTTATAAATGCGATTTGTGGTTCAACTGCAGCTAACCATCATATTTCATTGATAAACTGCTGATACAAATGAAGGTCATTGGTTAAAAAAAAATCGTATCAATATGGCCATGATGTGCTTGTATTTGTAATGCGTAGAGCCCCCGTCTGGTCCCTTCAGAGAGAAACATATCTCTGGTAAAGCATTCCCGTGATTGATGTCCCTCAGAGACTTGTGGACCCTAAATATTACAGAGAGCACAACTGGCTCATGAATACACGCCGTTATAATTCAACGGTGTGAAAAGTAATAAAACTGCTCAGGCATTTATGGTTGCAGAGCCAGGGCTCTTAATGGCTTTTTGGGGGGGGGGGAAATTTGCATGCATATTACAAAACAGTGATGTTGTTTCATGTACATGCAGTACAAACACACCCATGTATGTTTCCGTGTACTGTCACAATTTTATGTTGCAATTTGATTGAATTTCAAAAACAAATTGTGTGCTTATTTGTATGCAGAGCAGAAGCATTATTGTATTAAAGGAAGACTAGGCTACACCCAAAAATGACACTTTTGTCATAATTGATGTTTCAAATCCATACTTTACATTCAAGGTATTACTTTTATCTCTGCATGCATTTCCTGGGAACTGAACTCATGGGCTTGGTGTTGCACTTTTTGAGGAGACTTTTGTGGAGTTTGGCAGAAGCTGGCTGTGTAAATCATTATCTAAATCCATCGTATGGAAATGAGCAGCTTGAACATTCTATCAAACATCTCCTTTTGTGTTTTACAGAAAAATAATATGGGGACAGAACATAATCATTTTATAGATAAAGTGCATAAAAGGGATTTTTATTGAATTTTTCAGTCCCACTTTATATTAAGTGGCCTTATACAATGTACTTCCATTTAAATTAATCATCTGATACAATGCACTTACATACATGTTTTTACATTGTACTTATATTTTAAAAGACACCTGCATGTAACTGCGTCAGTAATTAATTTCTGTAATTACAGTTATAATTACACTGTTGACCCATCCCTTACAACTTAGCCCACCCTTAAACCTATCCATACGACCAAACCTGCCCCTAACCTTACCTGTACCCCACCTCAGTAGCAGCAAAAGTGTTTTGCAATACAATATGAATACAATAAGTACACTGTACTTATTTTTTTGATGTAAATACACAGTTGTTAATGCCACTTTTTCTTTTTTTAACACTGAGATACAAGAGCCTATCTAGTGAGATGAAAGGGTCCACTTTCTATACCCTCCTTCTTTTTCATCAGTGCAACAGAGGTCATCGGCCACCAGAATGTTTTATATCTAAGGTAGATTGTCTGGTTTTGTTGTCATCAGATTGCACGGTTTCTCATTCCTCTGCTATGGCAGAAACACCTAATTGCCTTCACCTCAATGGCCACACTGAGGAAATCTCAACATGGCTCTTTGACATCTCAGCTGGACGGCTGTTCATCACCTGCGGTCTTGGCAAGGCTGAGTACCTAAATTCAAAATTTCTTCCATCCCTGTTGAAGGTCATTTTTTTTCGTCTTCTTATTTTGTCTAACAGTGCATCAAAAACCCTGGAGTCATACTAGATCACAATGCAGAAACCACCTGATTGAGCAACTTCACAAGTCAAATTTAAGAATGATTCATAATTCATGCAGCTTTCTGCAGCTTTAGTCATTGTCAACGACATTACGGCAAATGACTCACTATTGCTTTGACTTTACCACAACGCGGCGACCTTTTACAAGAATAATTCACTCTGTGGAATACACAAGAAGATATTTTGAAGAACGTTGATGCTGCTCTTTTCCAATTAAAGTAAATGGGGATGGATGATGTGAAAAGAGCCAATAAAGCACCACTTCTGCTCACTTGATGTCAAACCTGATGTGATGTGTCTTGATGCACAATTTTCCAGTATATACACACAACTAAACTTTAAGAGTAGATGTATTCAGTTTATTGCATGTTCTGGAGTTCTGGTTTTGGAGTTCATGTAAAGGAGCTGCGTGAACATTCTTCAAAATATCTTCTTTTATGTTCTACAGAAAAAAAAAGTCCTATAGGTTTGGAAGTATATGAAGGTTTGAAAATGACAATAAAATTGTCCAAAATACTGCTTTCTGGTCACTAACTGAAATCCTGTGTTACAAGATTCTGTGTATTTGCACAGGCGACTAAGGAAAAAAAAACCTAATCTTATTTCCCCTTCATTCTGACCATACACACTATTAACTAATAACACTGTCTCTGTTCTGCCAAAAGCACTACGATCTTGTTGGCACTATGTATTTACTGGCAGTACAAGCTTATTGGCGCTCCTTGGCCTTATCTAAGTGCTTGATTTATATATTTTGCTATTAACGCAAGTATTCGTCAAACCCAGAATATCCACTTTGGTACGATAGCTTCAGCCAAGAAAACAAATTTTCTCATTAGCTGGTCCTTTAATTTTGCCTACAGCTGTCTAAAGCAATGCCTTTAACCTTTGACAAGGTGCAAAAATCTGATTTTTAATTTGGTCAAAATATAAATGGCCAAAATAGTACATTGGACCAAGAAAATGTGTTTTTTGTTAAATTACAACAGTGTGTAAAATGTGCAAACGTGCATATATAATTATTTTGAAGAAAAAAAGCATTATATTAAGTTAAAAAAAAAAGATGAATGAAATTCAAAACCCAGGCACCAAACTTGATTCCTGAAATGCATGCAAATCAATGTGAAATTGACACGTCCCTCTGTGATTAAATCCTTTGGACTAATCTGTCCATCCCACAAGAAATTAACAGTGATATTTCCCTACTGGACAAGCCACACATGGTTTTACTTCATAATAAGCCTGTCCGATTCAACTTGAATGAGATATTTGTGTCTATTTGCAAGTTAAATAAAAAAATAATAAATGAAACAATTTCTACAGGGTTCCCACACTTTTTGACAACTGGATTAGACTTTATAAAATCATTTTATACATAATGCACATCAAAATGATTTCTGTTATATGAATTACTATTCAATTTTATTACTTCATTTTCTATTAGTAAATTTGCTCATTAATTTAATAAGGCCTGCAAATCACAGTTCGCTGAAATTTGCTGGTTTTCCATAAACATGGGAACCCTGAGAGAATGAATGTGAAAGACGGAAAAAGAAAGAAGTGGAATAAATCAAATAAATCTTTGATGCTACATTTCTCTGGCTGCAGAGTATTTTAAGAAACATCATGAAGACCATTCAGAAATTTACAGGATTTCATCTTCGCCAACACCAGCTAAAATTCTTAATCTTTTTTGTGAATGCATTACTTAATGCAAAGAAATGCATTACAGTGGAGATATGGATGCTGAAATGTATAAAATTCAGCAGTAATACAGTAATGCAACAATCCACTGATGTAAGGTCACAGGACTGAGTGCTTTCCAAGTACTATAACCATCAAGTCAAGTTCTTTCTCTCAACAAATATGGGCAAAAACTGCCTTAAGTGCAGATTTGGACACTTACTAATACCAATATGGAGACATTGTACAGAAAGCCTCCATACTTAATCTATAAACTACATTTCTGTTGAGAGATCACAAGTGCAAGTCCATAGTCAACAGTTAATAGACTACAAATCTCAGGTTATGCTCTAGTAGATTTCTGTAATGATTTTATGAAGATTAATAAGCGCTTTATTAGGAAAAATGTCCATTCAACCTGGACTTGTCTATCCATCTAGCTAATAAACTGTGAACGGCTACTGTTAAACAAGGTCAACGAGTCACTGACAGGATTTCATGGCATGATTCGATTAAGCCAGTGAGAAATGGAGAGGATGCAGTGCTATTGAAGATAATCCGATTGTAATTCTATGGTAATGGGTATCATTTCAAGCGCAATGTGTTGAGCATTAGTCTGGAGGAGAGAATGTGTTAAAAACTGCAGAACCGAAAAAGCACCAAAATTAACATGACAGTAAAGTGAAAACACAGTAAACAGCTCTTACTTATTTTTAAAAGAGTTACCTGGATTTCCCTGGCATGATATATGATAATCAACCCAAGAAGAATGATTGTAGAAAGGCTTATCAGGCATTTTAGGGCTAAAGAATACAGTGACTCCTGAAAAAAAAGAGCAGAAAAGGACAAATTCAACTCATTTGGATTAGTTGGTTTAAACATACACTACAATTGCACATTGATTAAACCTGTAAAAATATTACTGCAATACATTACTATGTTTTGTTTGAATGATTCCAAGATTTTGTAGAATTTTGTGAGGGTTACGCCTTCCTGAAAATGCCAAAACATAAGCACTAATCTGAGACCATTATATAATTTGACTTTAACCTTCCACGTGACGACATAATTTCCTTCATTTTCAACATACTGTATTGACAAAACAATAATATGTCATTTTTAAGACACACTATGATTGATTTTCCAGGTGTTACTCTTACAGGGGAGACACGTGTGGGGATGTGTTCCTCGGATTGCCCTATCAAAGTCATTCTGATGCAGATAAATAGCTTTTTTGTTCACAGATCAACCATCTAACATAATTTAACAATAAATCAAGAAAATATGAATGCTGTCATTTGGAATCCCTGAGGCAAATTGAATTGCAGTAATGCATATCCTCTTTGGGACTTTTATAGATAGAGGCATCAATTATATTACTGTAATTATCTAATTATTTTAAAGTACTTATAGTAATATAAATGCATTTTACACAAAATAACACAAACATGATTTATTTTTCCAGTAATTTTCCACAGAAAGTCAAAGAAGAAGAAGAGTGCACAACTGACAATAAAAGTAATGACAGGCTAGAATTATTCCAGCAAAAGTTAAGTAATAACTCAATTTGAGTTTCTAAGAGTTTCAACTTGATTAAAGTATAACAGTTAGTTATACTTTATTTGATTGGTTGAGCTTCCCAATAGTGCTGCTAACATTAAGAAGTTTCACTGTTTGCATCATTCCAGTGTTTTCTTTCACGAAAAGAAGCGGCGTTGTGTAATTTTTGCATTCATTAATATTAATTATGTGTTTATTGAGCTGTTTAAATGCGGCCAAATCACAGCACAAAGGACAGCACTCCTGTTTGAGTGATACTGCTTGAATATGTCGTTCATAAAGAAGAGGAATTTTAAAGTTCTAAAAGATTTTTTTGTTTGTTTGTTATATTTGAACAATTTTACATAGCTAAACGATTCCATAGGGAAAACCGACGAAGCAAAGCGTCTTCCAGTAAAAGTGACCTTGCCACAGCTCTTCATCCATCCATCCATCCATCCGCACCGCGCACTTTCCAAACTTGTAGTTTTTCCTCTCTCTCTCTTTCTCTCGCTCGCCAGCAGGCAGACCGGACTTAATGAATTCTGACCTAGATGGGGGGACCTGCAGGATTTGGGGACTATTAAGTTACGCACCTTTCCGTAGGCTCCCCACGAGAGTTCAGTTTCAATGACCATCACCACGATGCCAAACATCCCAAAGATGAGCGCGTAGTCGCTCAGACGCTTTCTTTTCTCAAACAGGGCCCTCCTGTGCCCGAGCTTCTGTCCGATGTTCTGGTTCTTCTTTTTGCCCGATTTGCCGCCGCTGTGGCTACATCCACCCCCTCCACCTCCACCTCCGCCGCCGCCGCTTCCCCCGTCCCCCGCCGAGTAAGGCATGAGGGTGGTGGAGTTGTTCTCCGGCTTGGAGGAGAGCGCGTCGGACGCGTCCGCCGCAGAGACGGGCTGCAACGGCTGGGACTCTGAATCAAACTCGTGCAGGTTTCTGCGGGACGAGCTCAAGTTGCTGAGCGGCCGCATCACGCCGCCGTTGTATCTGCAGCTGCTCATGGCTATTTGGGTGTAAGAGTTACTCTCTCTGTGGCTGCTGGCCGGACTGCCCCGAATTTGCTGCCGGTTGTGATCGCGATGAGGATGATGATGGTGGTGATGATGGTGTCTGGATGAACTACCATGACTAGAGGGCGTGAACTCGCTGTACTGAGCGCCTTGCCTGGTTGAAGATGAGACGGACGGTGTCCTTAAAGTTCCCAGCGGCGTCCCGTGCAAAGGCTGGCTTTTTCTGGCATCCTCGCAGGTGGAGGAGTTGTTGCAGGTGCAGTGCCTGATGGAGCGCTCTTCCTCCCGTCCGCAGTAGTGCTGCTGGTGCTGCTTATAGTGCTGCTGCTGCTCTGGATAGAAATCGTTCTGCAACTGCAATGGGGTTTCCATCTCAGAGCTGCCGTTTAAAGCAGAGCCCCGTGCATGCACCCTACCGAGGGGGCGTTGTGATGAGTAACGGAGGACAAAAGCTGGCGCGAGGTTGGACCCACCTCGGCTTCTGTAGAAGTGCGAGCGCGCTTCCGATTGGCCGAGCGACCCAAAACAACTGGGCTGACGTCACGCGGGGAAGGTGGCAACATGCGGTTCAAATGTGCAGGCATTCACAACTCAGTGCTCTTGACTGTTTACTCTAAATCTTATAGGTCTTTGACTCATACGGTGGAATATTTTTGAATGCGTGTTTCATAATGATTTCATTCTAAATGTAAATTAAGTTTTTAAAGGGTTTTGTTAAAAAAATAAACATTATCAACATGTGTCAGCAATCAAGCAATCATTTTTTAAATAAAAAATAAAAAATCACCGAGCTGATCTGACATATGCATACCTTAATTTCTGTTCTTTACTATTCTGTTTCTATTTCTTCACTTGAATTTGAAATATGCACAATTTATATAGTCAAATTGGTGTATAATTAGCTTCATTAATTCAATACTATATATGAACTTAATTTTAAATACATAGCCTACTGTATATACAGTCTGAATGAAACACCAGTCAGTCTTGTTCGCAAGAAGAGAAATAGGGAAGAAGAATTATAAATGCGTTAAAATTAAATTAAATTTATGCAAAATTACGTTATTGGAACTCAGCTCATTCATTTTGGATATGTTGTTTTCTCTTTGTTCTCAAGTCATGCACAAAATGGAGGAATAAATGAAATCTCTCTCTCGTTGTTATTTGTGGAGAAAATAACACTCTTTCTGGAGCCTATCTGTAGGCATGCCAATTTTAACAAAGGATAAAATAAAAAGTAAATAATTCACTCAGAATACACAAAAGACTTCCACTTGTAATGATGTTACCTGCAGAAAGTACCGAACGCATTTGAATGGATTGTTTTAGTGAACCGATTCAAAAGATCCGATTCAGTAGGATGAATCAAAATCGCCACTAGTCACAGTACACGTGCACCTGACTACATTCTTAAAGCCAGGTTTACTCGCGAGACGAATGGCTGACTTTAAACAACAGCATAGCACAAAATTAGGGGAAACAAACGAGTTCATTTCACTAACTGGTAATTGTCATTTATTAAACACTGCGTTCCTTTTCAATGAATAGCCGACCATTTACATTACTGTATGCTATATGCAGTATTATTGTACTGTTCGTCTGCTGATGCACTGATAATCAGTCCGTTTCTAGCCTTATCCTCATGTAAAGGCATGATTTGAAGACTAGCACGCGTGAAACAGTCGCTGCAGTATTACTGCAGTCGCAGCACGTCACCTCGCAGCGTCAGCAGCATCTGAAAACCCTTTGTTATTGTTGTCTCGCCTCTTGCCAGCTCGCATCCTTATGAAGCAAGATCAAGCGCTCCGGTGCACAGGAATGTTGTCAATCAAATAACCAAGCGCTCACAGTCGGGCGAGGAAAATGACTGGATTTATGTGTTGCGATTCGGAAACTAGACACATTTACTTGAACACAGGGCAGGTTGCATTCAAAGACATGTTTGATGGTTTTATACTGCTGCATTTTTCAGTGGGAAACTAGTTTCTTACATATTTTGTTCAGCTGATATGTCTTCACATGAGTCTTATGTTTTCATGTAAAATGTAAAAAAACAAAAACAAGACATGTAAGAAAAACATGTAAGAATTTACATTTTGGGTTAACATCTATTTTACTGTATATAGGCTACATGTGTATATACACTGTATGTGTGTGTGTATATATATATATATATATATATTATACACTATATTGCCAAAAGTATTGGGTCGCCCCCTTCTAATGAACAGGTTTGACTACTTTAGTAATTTCTATGAGTACAAATCTTAATGTTTAAGCATATAATGATATTCTAGGAAATTGTATGCTTCTAATATTACAGCAACAGTTTGGACAGGACCCTTTTCTATTCTAACATGACAATGCCTCTGTGTATAAGGCAAGGTTCAAACAGAAAATTATAGATTCAGTCAGTGTGGAAGAACTTGACTGGTCTGCATAAAACCAAGTCCTAATCCCAATTTAACACCTCTGGTGTGACTGTAAATGCAGACCTTGAGCCAAAAACTCAACACCAAACACCAATGACTTGTACATATGGGTACAGTCATTTTAGACACTTCCAAAACTGTTGCAACAGAGATGGAAATACAATTTTTAAATACACGAATTATGTTCCCATTGTTGTTGCCACAGATTTGGAAGTGCATTTTTCTGTTCTAAAGAAGGGAGTGTCCCAATACTTTTGTCTATATAGTGTATGTACTAATCGTAACGTAGCCTATCGTATTAAAGTTCATACTCTCGCTCGGTCCCCTGTGACTACACGTGCGTACCTTCACGGCCACCGTAGTTACAGATGTTACAATCGGCTAGCGTGATTACACTGTCTTCATTCATTAAAAACGTTAGGTAACATTACAATACAACCGGTGAAATATCCCAAAGACTCATAACGTGCAGAGAAATGGTCCGGGTTAAACAGGTTTATCTGGTATTTATTTACCGATGGCCGAAGTCGATGCGACGTTGTTATTGACAAAGCAATCATTTATTAGCTCGCCGGTGAGCCAATTCTTTGTTAGAGAGAAATGCTATTCTTGTCCAAAAATCAGCTCATTACAGTTGATAGATAGTAGATTCGGGGAAGCACGAGTCATATGTCGATGACTGTATCGATTGAAATGCATGATTGAAATGCATGACATGGCGCGTAAAGCTGGATTGAGCTGTTGATAACGCATAAGACTGAACAATGAGGAGAAAGAAAGGAACAACATCCTCAAATCATGTGGATCCCGCGGGTAGGCTGTGATGAGTTTGACAGTATGAACTTGAGACGAGACCCTGTTCTTGAAATTGATTTAATATTGTTTTATTTAATGTTTTATGTGGCCATCTCACAATGGTTCATGAATAAATAGCTTTAATTAGAGTGTTACCCATCATAGCAAACCAGGTGCCAATTAAGTAGCTATGCAAAGATTATATTTATTGATTTATATTCTTTTAATGTCATTTGGAGATTTTAAAAAAAGAAATATGTTTGTTCCTTTTGCCATATTATTTGCCATAAAATTTGACATCTAAAATATCTGACAGTCACCAACTAGAATGTCTGAGGAATAATCAGTACAGTGTTGCCAATGCAAACAGTGTAATAAGCCTCTCAAGGGCATGCGTTGTGTTTTTGCCTGACGGGCTCCTGTGCTTTATTGCTTTATTCCAGCAGAGTCAGACACTGACATTCCAGAGACTCCTGAAACCCAACGTCCATCAGGATCAGCTCTCTCCACTGCCCTTTCTGACTCTGACTCTGATATTGAGATATTAGGCAGTTCCATGATGCCAGTCAGGTCAGTAATCAACTGCAGTATTTGTGCTTCAGGCCGAGGCGCTGTGAATGCTCCCACAATGTAAAAATGTTTATAATCTTAAAAGAAAATGCTATAGTAAAACCAATTAATTGGTTAACTGTAAGTTTATGGTTTAACATTGCATTGAATGTAATTTTACTGTAAAATTGTGTGCGTTTTAAAAGGAAAAACTATGATCTGCCATATAATTTACAGTGAAAAACAGTAAAAACACATTACCAGAAATTCCGGCGTCAAATGGAAATATTTTATTTACATATTTTTGTCATTATCAGTAATGTACATTAGGGTGTTTTGTGTTAGATTTTCTGTTATTTAGCTAATGTCTTCCCATTATTTTAGTGTTTTAGTATTTTAGAGCCTTGTTCAGGCTCTTGTTCTGTCCAGACTTGACTATTGCAATGCTCACTTGGCAGGTCTTCCAGCCAATTCCACCAAACCTCTACAATTAATCCAAAATGCCGCTGCAAGATTAATCTTTAATGAGCCGAAAAGTACGCACGTCACACCTCTGTTCATCAATTTGCACTGGCTACCAATAGCTGCTCGCATTAAATTCAAGGCATTAATGTTTGCCTACAGAACCACCTCTGGCTCTGCACCCCTTTACCTAAATTCAGTACTTCAGATTTATGTGCCCTCTAGAAGCTTGCGTTCTGCAAGTGAACAACGCATTATTGTGCCATCCCAAAGAGGCACAAAATCACTTTCACTGACTTTTTCATTAACTGTTCCCATCTGGTGGAATGACCTGCCCAACTCAATCCGAGCAGCTGAATCCTTACCCATCTTGGTTAGTCTAACCAAGACTTGTAATAGCACTTGCATGTTGTTGCTCTTTTGTTGGTTTTGATTGCTTCTAATGTCCTCATTTGTAAGTCGCTTTGGATAAAAGCGTCTGCTAAATGACTAAATGTAAATATATAATAAAATATAAAAATATACAGGCACCAATATGCCATCCTGTAATACATGAAACACTGTCACTGTATTTTTTACAGTGAATTTCTGGCTTTATTTTTTAACCGTAAATTTAACAAGGTTATTTAATATTTTGTAAATTAAAATTTTGGATTTTTAAAATTTTTGGAAATTTAATAGGATATTTACGGGGATACAGTGCATCCATTGAACAACTTGCATTGTACAGTTGTTGTTTTTTTAGTGCTGTAAACTGACACCCTATCTGACAAATCAATAAAGTTATTGACTATTTTCATTACCAGTTATTTATTGATTTGATCAAATATGTGCAGCCTTGCAAAATTATACAATGCAGAGTGCAAAAAAAGTCTGCAGCTTCTGTCTGCACCTGCTTTATATATATAAATTCATTCAATGGTATGTTTTATACTTTGATATCAAGGCAAGAAGAGCCTGAGAAAATAGTGCTGTCATCTGATGAGATATCACTGTCTGATAAAGAAGAAGTAACTGTGGTGAAGATTGAGAGGAGGCCGAAGCACAGCAGAACAACAAGATCTACCTCAAAAGCTCTAAAAACACGACAGAAAGGATCATGTATGGTAATAACAAGCGCTTTCTACACCCACTATGACAATTTTGGGTGCATTCCAGCCATCATTTGGGCTCCATGTCAATAATCATCTCATTGACGTTTTAGGTGACCAATAGCGCGCGCCCCTTACCCCTGAAGACGTCTGGGATGGCAGGTACGGATAAGCAGAGCCACTCCATCAATCTAAACAGCTCCCATGATAAAAGCTCATTGATCGCTTGAATGGCTTCAGTATTGCTGAATCCAGCTGAGTTTGAGGTGAAGATGCATTTGCTGCATTGATTTGTGTGTTGCTGAGCCTTGTTGACATGCTCTCCTTTTCAGCATCTGATTCGGTCCACGAGAGGAGACAGCAGCAGATGTGTGGCGCTTCCCAGGAGAGCGACAGCTCCCATTGCAGGAGAAAGAGGCGGGCTTCTGCGGTGAGCTCAGGCCCAGTCATTGGATTAACATGGGACGCTCCTTCTCTGATCCTCTCAATACTGACAGCAAGGCATTTTATGTCGCTGCAAATCCACCGAGGCTAAATTGAAAAGAGTGTCCCGATCAAGGACACTAACAGTATGTCTTTCTACCTGAGATATCAAGTGCCAGGTTACCGGTTAATCCATTTTCGAGATGATTTATTGGGCTATTCGTCATTTGTCATTGGCTAGAGTGTGTGTGTCCGCACTTTAGTGCTGCAGTGATGACGTATTTTTGTAGGGCAACCCATAAGTTACCATTACTTTGGTTATCTCCACAAAAAGCTTTTCAATTATTTCAGAAAATAAGCTTTTTGACCAATAAAAGTTTATGATTCTTACCCATTTTATTCATCATGATAATCTTCACACATGAACACAATTGACCCTTCGCAACATGCCACTCTCATACCACATATCATGTTCTCATTCAGTGAAAAATACATCATGGAGCAAAGAGGAAACTGACAACATGCCAACAGACAAGACAGAGCAGGTTACTTTTGGTATGAAACAAAGTCTCATCTTTCAAATTTTGTCATTTTATAAGAAATTCAAAAATATATATTGTTTTGTGGCTTTTTAACGTGTTGTGACGGATCGCTGTAGCGCCTCAGTTTTTAGCAGCACACTAACCAATCTTCTCTTCTTCTTTACTAGTTAATGCATGAGATAAACATGAATGAACATCAGAAGGTATCTTGTTTCAAGCGTGAAAAGACGTCAATACACACCATTTTTCAAGTTCAAGGCCTCCTAAGTAAATCTATTCTCCTGTCTGGATTGTTCGTTGGACAAAATGACAAATTCAGCGTTATGATTGGTCAGATTGCCTGTCAATCAAACTCCCAGCGAAGGGTCAATTGGTTTTTCAAGTCAAAGCTAAACCTAGGCTAGGCTATAAACCAATTATATCACAGTCACATGATTCAAACGTCATTCTTTCAGTCTTTATTTAAAAAACATTTTCCCTGTAAGTTTGAGTTAGAACAGTTTGCAAGAGCGCGATTATAAACACAATGAGGCTGTGAAGGCGACTAGTGAGTAGATGAGATTTCCTGTTCGATATGATGATGACGTTTAATGTCCTCGACAACCTCCATTTAGCTACTTGTCAGTAACCAACCTGACAAGACAATTAAAAGGTTTAAAAAACACAAGGAGGTATTTTCTGATAAAACATGAAAATATCTCAATCTTGTGTTAACCACAGACCTTATTTCAGACATTAAAAGGATTAGTTCACTCCAGAATTAAAATTTCCTGAATTTATTCACCGCCATGTCATTCAAGATGTTCATGTCTTTCTTTCTTCAGTCAAAAAGAAATTAAGGTTTTTGAGGAAAACATTGCAGGATTTTTCTCTATATTTTGAGGAAAACATTGCAGGATTTTTCTCTATATAGTAGACTTCAATGGTGGCCAAAGAGTTGAAAGTCCAAACTGCCGAGGAATAAGGGTCTTATCTAGCGAAATGATTGGTCATTTTCTCGAGAAAAAAAAAAAATTTAAATAATAATAATAAAAATGTATATACTTTTTAACCACAAATGCTTGTCTCGCACTAGCTCTGTAATGCACATCCACGACTTGACTCGAAAAAGTCATGTTTTTTCCTAGAGGAAAAAATCTTTCAGGTTTCAATGGACCATTTTAAACAATAAACTGATACAAAGACATATAAATGTGTCATTCAATATACAACAACTTTTGAATGGTCCTCCTTCTCCACACTTAGTAAACATTGGGTCGATACTTCCACCTACATCACACGTGACCTTTCCACATGACTACGTATTGCGTGAAGTCATGGATGCGCATCGCAGAGCTAATTTCTTTTTGACTAAAGAAAGAAAGACATGAACATCTTGATTGATCAGATGACATGGGGGTGAGTAAATTATCAGGAAATTTTAATTCTGGAGTGAACTAATCCTTCAACCAAAAATCCATTCTAAAATACCCTATTTACTTCAGGACGATGAAACCAGAATGCTAAAATGCAAACTCGTTTGCAGGATTCGACCTACAGAAATACGTCATCCCTGCAGCACTGGGACGTGGGTCACAACAGTGTTTTGTGTCTCATTAGGTGGATGATTCAGAGGAGGAGGGGCCTGAGCCGAGATCTAAAGATCAGGAACGTATGCTGAGAAAACTTCAGAGGAAGTTTCCCCATCTTAACAAGAATGTGAGTCATCACTGACTGACGTTGTCCATTTTCGTACAGTACGTGAATAAAATATATGTTTGAGCGTGAGGGATAATGTTGAAGTGTGTGACATCCCGCAGGAACTCAGGGATGTGCTTCAGGAACATAGCTGGCTAATTGACGATGCCTTGGAAACACTACGAATGTTCTCTGACCTTGGTGAGATTTGATGGGAGATTTGTTATGTATAACGTTAAAGCACACTAGACTCATGTATGAATGTGTGTACTTTACTGTAGTAGTAATAAGTAATAATGCATAAGCCAGTGGACACTTTACTTTCCCATGAGGCCACGATAGAGGAGTCTTTATAGTTATAAATGGCAGGGAATGGTGTTACAACTGACATCGAAGGTCAGGACAACGACCACTTAATAACTGATAACTGGGTTCAAGAACTGAAACTGTGGTGCCCCGATTAAAAATATTTATGGTATATTATGGTAAAACCAAACATATTTTTTGCAAATCTTTCACAGGTGAAGGTTGTTTTAAATAAAAAATTGGGGTGATTTTTTTTTTTTTTGGGGTGCCTCTAGTGACACCTAATGGAATTGCAATATATATTTTTATTAATTGAATGATTCATTCATTCATTTGTTAATTATTTTATATTAATTAATTTATTGTATTAAATTTATTTATTATTTAAGAAATTAAATTAAATGTTTATTTGTTTATTTATATTACAATCTGTTTCTGACTCTTATTCAATTTCTTACGCAACAGATACAGCTGTGGCCTTGAACTTTATAGTGACATCTACTGGCGCGGAGCTAGATTAAATTAAATTACTTAAAATGGCCAAGTTTTTCCCCCATTCATAAAAAGATTCTTATGTAAAATTTTGTCTCAGCTGGGCTCAACCATATATACCATATACAGTCATGGCCAAAAATATTGGCACCCTTGGTAAATATGATCAAAGAATGCTGTGAAAATGAATCTGCATTGTTAAAACTTTTGATCTTTTATTTAAAATATTCACAAAAATCTAACCTTTCATTGGATAATAAGAATTTAAAATGGGGGGGGGAATATCATTATGAAATAAATGTTTTTCTCTAATACACATTGACCACAATTAACGGCACCCTTTTATTCAATACTTTTTGAAACCTCCATTTGCCAGTTTAACAGCTCTAAATTTTCTCCTATAATGCCTGATGAGATTAGAGAACACCTGACAAGAGATCAGAGACCATTCCTTCATCCAGAATCACTCCAGACCCTTTAGATTCCCAGCTCCATATTGGTGCTTCTTCTCTTCAGTTCACCCCACTCATTTTCTATAGGGTTCAGGTCAGAGGACCATAGCAGAAGCTTGGTTTTGTGCTCAGTGACCCATTTTTGTGTTGTTTTTGAGGTTTGTGTTTGGATTATTGTACAGTTGGAAGATCCAAACATGGCCCATTATAAGATTTCTAAAAGAGTCAGTCACTTATTGATTTTTTATCTGTTGGTATTTGATAGAATTCATGATGCCATGTGTCTAAACAAGATGTCCAGGACCTCCAGCAGAAATATAGGCCCACAACATCAAAAATACAGCAGTATATTTCATTGTACACATGGGGTACTTTTTATCCCTGGGTTCACCAAACCCATCTTGTGTGTTTTCTGCTAAAAAGCTCATTTTTTAGTTTCATCTGACCATAGAAGCCAGTCCCATTTGAAGTTCCAGTCGTGTCTGATAACTGAATATGCTGGAGTTTGTTTTTGGATGAGTGAGGAGAATTTTTCTTGAAACCCTCCCAAACAACATGTGGTGATGTAGGTGCTGTTTGACAATTTTTTTAAAGGTTTTCTGACCCTGAGACTCAACTATTTTCTGCAATTCTCCAGCTGTGGTCCTTGGAGAGTCTTTAGCCACTCAAACTCTCCTTCTCACCGTGCATTAGGACGATATAGACACACGTCCTCTTCCAGGGAGATTATAACATTTTCTGTTGACTGGAAATTCTTAATTATTGCCCTGATGGTGGACATGGGAATTTTCACTGCTCTAGCTCTTTTCTTCACTAATTTGTGAAGCTCAATGATCTTTTGCTGCACATCAGAAATATATTCTTTGGTTTTTCTCATTGTGATGGACGATTAGGGGAATTTGGGCTTTGTTTTCCCTCCTATTTATATTTCTGTGAAACAGGAAGCAATGGCTGGATAATTTCATGTTCATAATCACCCTGGAGTGCTCAAAATTGTGAATATGAATGGGAATATACTTCAGAGATATTTTACTCATAAGAATTTCTAGGGGTGCCAATAATTGTGTCCAATGTGTATTTGAGAAAATTTTTTATTTCATAATGATATTTCCCCCCATTTTAAATTCTTATTATCCAATGAAAGGTTAGATTTTTGTGAATTTTTTTAATTAAAGATAAAAAGGATTAACAATGCAGATTAATTTTCACAGCCTTCTTTGATCATATTTACCAAGGGTGCCGATATTTTTGGCCATGACTGTATACTTCTATCACTAAGCAATTTTAATTTAAATTTAGATAGAACCATGAGAACAAAGATGCAGCATAATCATGTCATAATTTTCCTAATTCTTACTTTCTGTACATTTTTTAGTTGACTCTGAGGATGACGCCTCGCAAATTTCCACTACTGCCAAACGCCCCAGACGGGTTGCAAGTACCCGTCAACAAGCTCAGGTTGTCCAGCTTCCCATCCCACCTCAATCAATGCCACACAGACCTCTTGACAGCACCAAAACATCTCAGAGAAGTGCAAAGCAGTTGGTAGTGACCAAAACCATATATGTGAGCTCAGAGGAGGAGTGCTGTGACTCTGAGGCCTCTTTGGTGAATGTATTACTTGACTCTGACTCTGACCAATCAGATGAAACCCTATCCAAACTCAAATCTGAGATCCTCAGCTTCTTTCAGACCGCGTCTGCGGATGAGCTCACACTCATTGCAGGATGCTCTTTGAAGAAGGCTCAGAAAATAACCGAGCTGAGGCCCTTTAAATCGTGGAAAGTCCTGGTGAGAGAACTGTGCATTTTGCTTTCGGCTGATAACTGCCAGAACATTTAGGTCATGATCAAAGAGCAACTCTTTTTCTCATTTCTTTCTCAGGATGACGCCATGCACAGAGGAAACGGTCTTTCCACTGAGCTGCTGGCAGGATGTCGGGAGGTTCTGAAGGAAAGGGAAGTTGTAAAAGGTCTCATGAGCAAGTGTGAGGAGATATCGGTAAAACTGATCCAAGACGTGACCCAAGTGATGAACAAGGGCCCAGGCTCTATGAGCCAACCCCAGATCCTCACTAGCACGTAAGATTTAACATCATAGATTTCTGGGGGGAAAAAAATGTCATTTTCATTGTAGAGTGATCATTTTATTTTCATATTTCTTTGGGTTTTTCTAGATTCCAGCTGAAACCTTACCAGCTGATTGGACTGAACTGGCTGGCTTTACTACATCAGAACAAACTTAGTGGAATCCTGGCAGATGAGATGGTCTGTTTTTATGATGGTTGTGTCTGAATGTTCATTTCCATTGTGATGATCCCATATTTAATCACCAGGATGTGTTTTCTTCTTTTAGGGTTTGGGGAAGACTATTCAGACCATCTCATTTCTGGCCTACCTTTATCAGGAAGGGAACCATGGGCCTCATCTCATCACCGTTCCTGCTTCTACACTTGGTGAATAGAGCAATTAGCATCCAAATAACTAGGGCTGTAAAATTGATTAATCGTGATTAATCGCTTCCAAAATCAAAGTATTTGCTTACATAATATATGCGTGTGTACTGTGTATATTTAAGATATACTATATATATATATATATATATATATAGTGCTGTTAAACGATTAATTGCATCCAAAATAAAAGTTTTTGTTTACATCATATATGTGTGTGTACTGTATATTTATATATAAATACTCACACATGCACGTATATATTTTGAAAATATTTACATGTATTTACATGCATATATCTATGTTTATATAATTTATATTATATATAAATATTTAATATATAACATTCTTCTTAAATATATACGTGCATGTGTGTGTATTTATACTGTATATACATAATAAATATACACGGTACATACACATATATTATGTAAACAAATACTTATATTTTGGATGCGCTTAATCGTTTGAAAGCACTAATATATATATATATATATATATATATATATATATATATGTATGCTGTCAATATATATACATACATACATACATACATGTACAATTTTTATCGATTTAACAGCCCTATAAATTATCATCACCATACAATACTAAAACAGTCTGAATCATCTAAACTTGTTGTTTCTTTTACAGATAATTGGGTTCGGGAACTGAAACTTTGGTGCCCCAGTTTCAAAGTGCTAGTATACTATGGTAAAACCAAGCTTTTTTTTCTTTTATTTAATCTTATACAAGTGAAGTTCATTCATTTATTCATTTATTTATTGCCCCCCTCTCTCTCTCTCTCTCTCTCTCTCTCTTTATATATATCTCAAACAATAAAGCTAATGTTTGATTAATTATATATAATAATATAATATATATAACTATTTTAGATTTGAAAATGCATATTATACAATGAGTTTATGTATGTATTTATTTTTATAATTATATAAATATTTATAATTATTTATATATAAAAAGTAATATATTATTCTTGTTTTTAATTATTTTATTATATATAATTTATATATATAAAATATTACTTTTTATAATATTATATATACAAATGTTATATCTAATTATATTATTATATAATTATTACACATAAAAATGTTATTTATTTATTTTATATGATCTTATTTTATTTCTCCCAAACACTCCTCCTTCTACCACTGGTCAAACAAATTAATATTTCTGCCCCAAACTCACATTATAGTTTGAGCCAGTGCTGCTGTGTCTCGATGCAGAAAATAAACTAATGTTTTGATTGCACTCCACGTTTTGGGGAGAAACCAACCTACAAAAGATTTACTTTTACACATTAACCTGGAAAAGAAAATGTTTTAGCATGAAAAAAAAATTATATAACATACAAAAGAAAATGTTGATGTCAGTCTAATTGAGTTATTTCGGTAGGGTCTGCTGAGGATCGCAAGTATATGCGCTATGAGATTCTGAATCAAATAGTGGATTACAACATCATTGTCTCCACGTGAGTATCGAAGTTCAAGCTCTCAAATACACTCATGGTTCTTGCCCTGAACCCTCGAAGTAAGAGTCAAGGTGTCATATCCTTCATAGACCACCTGCATGCAAATCCGAGAAGGCGCCTGGGGAAATATGTATCTTTTGAACTATGCCACACACGGAGCCACAAGCCGTGAAGTTAGCATAGAAAAAAGCACCCTTGTTAAAGACATAATAATGATGAAATACTCAGCGTTTGAGTGAACGTGAAAAGGTCCAAGTAAAATGACCCTGTCCCATTCATTATTTATGGTAATGAAACATGGCTGTGCCTCATGTCCTGCCCCTTAATACCTCAGCTCATTAAGATGGTCTCTTGTGCACAGTTACAACCTGGCTATTGGAAATAGCAATGACCGCAGCCTGTTCTGCAAGCTCAAGCTGGAGTATGCTGTGTTCGACGAAGGCCACTTGCTGAAGAACATGAACTCGCTGCGCTACCGACACCTCATGGCCATCAACGTAAGCTCACCATAAGCTGCATGTACAGCTGTCATCCATAGCAACGCATCAGTGGTCATTAAGAATAAATGCCTTGAGCTCTATTACAGCTACATGGGCTGTTTGTGTAAAAGCAGGAGTGTGTGCTGCCCTGATGGGGTTAACCACTGGGGTTTAACTGCCTTTGCCCCCTCAGGCACTCAGGTTTTTCGTCCATTTGTGTCCCCTCAGGCTAAATATCGTCTACTGCTCACTGGAACCCCACTGCAAAACAACCTACTGGAGCTCATGTCTCTGCTAAACTTCATCATGCCCAATATGTTCTCCAGCAGCACTTCACAGATCTCCAATATGTTCTCCATGGTAGAATCTGCACACGCTTAAATGTCCATCTCTAATAGGGTTGATATTATTAGCAGTGGTTGTCAAGGCAGTCATTACACAAATGATAATTATTGATAATTAAATTTCAATACGAGTTTTTAGCATAAAAAACAATGAAAACTAAAAGTAGTAATTTTAAATGCAGCATGTGATTTTTTTTTTTTTTTTCTTTTTCTGAATTTTGCTAAATTTAAAGGTAAAAAGGGGAAATGGCCATGCAAAATTAGATATACAATATCTTGGTAATTTCTATTAAATATCAACCTATACAGATAGATTTAAAATCAATAAAATATTGGCTGATAAGCAATATTGCACCAATATTGTGCATTTTTATCACTATTGCTCATAATAAACAACATAAAGCTGGGAGCATACTGTACGATTTTTGCCACGATTTTAACATCCAAGATTTTATGGGAGCGTAAAATTTCATTTGTCGTTGGGGCATTACTTTATCAGTTTTTTTCTTTCTTTCTAAAACATTAGCTTAAGGGTTTACTTGAGTCACATAGTATCACTTCAATCAATCAACCAGCTAGTCATTTTCTATAAAGCACCCAGAACGAACACCTTAGCAAACACCCCAGCAACCGCCTAGTCATGCCCTAGAAGGCATCACAAAACACCTTAACAACACCCTAGTAACCACCTGGCCAGCCTAATTCCTAAAGGCCAGACCAATGCCCTAGAAAGCACTCAGAACACCTTAGCAACACCCTAGCAACCACCTAGTCATGTTCTAGAAACCACCCAGAGTACCTTAGCAACACCCTAGCAACCATCTGGCCAGCCCAATGCCTAAAGGCCAGCGTAATGCCCTAGAAAGCACCCAGACCACCTTTACAACACCCTAACAACCACCTGACCAGCCTAATGCTAACAGAAAGAACCTTGAACACCTTAGCACCACCCTAGCACCCATCTGGCCAGCCTGATGCCCTAGAAAGCACCCAGAACATCTTAGCAACACCCTAGTAACCACCTGGCCAACCTAATGCCTAAAGGCCAGCCTAATGCCCTAGAAAGCACCAAAAAACACCTTAGCAACACCCTAGTAATCACCTGACCAGTCTAATGCCAATAGAAAGGACCCAGAACACCTTAGCACAACCCTAGCACCCATCTGGCCACCCTGATGCCCTAGAAAGCACCCAGAACACCTTAGCAACACCCTAGTAACCACCTGGCCAACCTAATACCTAAAGGCCAGCCTAATGCCCTCTGAAAGCAGCCAGAACACCTTAACAACACCCTAGCAACTACTTTGCCATGCTTGTAGAAAGTACTCAGTACTTTCACTATAGCAACCACCCAGAAGACCCTACCATCAGGGCAAGCAGCACTATTATTTTCTTCAATAAATAAAAAAATCTAGTTCAGATATTTCTAATATTTCTTTCGTCTGTTTCCACCAGAAATCTTCAGAGGAGCAGAGCAGCTTCGAGAGGGACAGGATCACCCACGCCAAGCTCATCATGAAACCCTTCATCCTCAGACGTGTGAAGAGTGAGGTGCATCTGCATGCAGAGTCCATAAGCATTCTGCATAATGCATGTGGTCTCAGAATGCATGCCAATGTGAAAATCTGTTGGACAACATCTCAAATGCATTATTCAGTCTCACGAGCAGATGAGGCACTTTGCTTGTCGTGTTGACCCTCTGTGGCTCTAAGGCACTCCAGCGAATCACTGACAGATGATGATGTGCCCGGCAGGTCCTGAAGCAGCTGCCTGCCAAAGAGGAGCAAGTCGAATTTTGTGCCATGTCCGAGAAGCAGCAGGAACTCTACAATGCTCTTTTCCACAAACTGAAGCGCTCCAGTAATGGGGAAAGTATGTATTTTAAGGAGGTGTAGTTATAAATGGTACTGGCTTCAGTATATGTGAATCATAGTTTATTAACCACATTTTTCTGCAGAACGCGAGCTGAACAATGTGATGATGCAGCTGAGGAAGATGTCCAACCATCCACTTCTTCACCGGCAGTATTACACCACAGAAAAACTCAAAGCTATGAGTAGACTCATGCTCAAGGTCTGAGATATTTTTATATGAAGTGATACATTTTGATTAACTCCGCAGGAAGTTTAGATCTTAGCAGGTCCTGATGGAATCGGTGGGCTTCTTACATTTTCTCTACTGATTTTAAGTAGGTCAGCAGAGCTCATGTAGCCAGACTTTTAACTATCAGCATTACGTCTGATACTGTTTTTGTCTTATTCTGTCAATGAGCTATCCATTTATACATGAAGAGTTTATCTAAAATAGATTATAACATAAAAATAGGGTGCTGTGAAAAATACCCATTTAATACATTTCAGAACACCGTTGAAAAATAACAGCTGTACAGAAAATATATAATAATAATAATAATTGGTTAATTTTATTTATGAATCTTTATGAATATTATATTACAATAAAACAGTTATTGAACATAAATATAAATAATAATAATAATAATAATAATTATATAAATTATTATTATTATTATTACTGTGGAAAATAAACTTAATTTCAGAGCAGTGTTTTTTTCCACAATCAGCTGTGTGTATGGATAATAATAATTATAATAATAATAATAAATGTATGAATGTTATACAATGCCAAATGTTAAGCAATAAAATATTTTTTTTTGAATATATTATTATTGTTTTTAAGTAATTATTATTAATATTATTATTATCATTACTGGTCACAATGGTCTGTGAACAGCTGTACGGAAAATAATACTAATAGTTATGATTACACTATTATTATCGTCATTTTTATTTTTTATAAATAATAATAAGAATTATTATTATTGTTATTATTAGGTTGCTGTGGAAAATACTTATGTTATCAATTTTAGAGCAGTGTTAGTCCATGAACAGCTGTGTGGAGAAAAAATAAATAAATGAATAAATACAATAATAACAACATTCATAAAGATGTAATTTTTTTGCAATAGTATAATATTGATTTAGTTATTGTGTCAAAAATATGAAATACAACAAAAATAAAAAAATCGGTTTGGCATTTCGATCATACACTTAATAAACATAATCTAGGCCTATATCTACATATCTATCTATCTATCTATCTATCTATATATATATATATATATATATATAAAACCTATATCAGGTTATAGGTAATCTTATTAAGTCATAAAACATCAGTATTGGTCAATCTTGACTTAGTGCTTCATATAGAACTGCAGCAGGGAATGAGCATAATTAGGGCAGATATTTATTACGAGTGTAGTTTTTTTTACTTGTTTTGTTATATGTTATATGTGTATATTATCTGAAGAGTCTGTGCATGTTACCGTTAATTCCAGGAGCCGAGTCACCGTGACGCAGATCCCGCTCTCATCAAAGAGGACATGGAGGTGCTCTCAGACTTTGAGTTGCATCGCCTCTGTCAGCAGTATTCTGCACTGCAGGAATACCAACTCGACACAGACATACTGCTGGACTCGGGGAAGCTCGGCCTCCTCGCACAGCTGCTGAACTCCCTGAAGGAGAAGGTTGGGGAAAACAGATTCCTGTAATGTTCGGCAGACCAAATTACATTTTCAACAACCCCTTGGAGTATAATGAAAGTTATTTAACTGTGCAGAGAAATACACTGTGTCCCAAATTACACCATACGGCATACTGTCACCTATAGACGTAGTATATACTTGGTTACAGCACACAGTAGACGACACTCATTCCAAACCCATGGCTTACTTTCTTCTGTAGAACACAAAAAGCAGACGTTTAGCGGAATGTTCATGCTGCTATTTTACATACAATGAATTTGATCATGTTGTCCTCTCATTTTCATCAGCCAAGTTAATATCTCTCTTTTTTTCCTCGCAGAGTGATCGAGTGGTGCTGTTTAGCCAGTTCACAATGATGCTTGACATTTTGGAGGTGTTCCTGAGACACCATAAGCACAGATACAACCGACTGGACGGTTCAACCCCCATGAGTGACAGGTAAACACACTTAGATGTCAAATGTTGCTGAGTAAAGGAATTCAGGACAGTCTCAGATCATCATCTGTGTCCTTCTATCGTCGGCTCAAGTCCAGACTCATGACAGGAGCGAGTGAGAGAGGTAATCTTGGCAGCTCGTGTTGAGGCGGATATGATGCTTATTGTGTCTCGTCACAGCTGTCGTAAATCACGGATCATGTCTCCTTCAGTGACACAGTGTTCTCCATCCCTGTCCTTGAAGACTTTGTATGTCTTAGTTTCACGGAAACAGACTACAGGCTTCATGTTCTGGCCAAGAACCACCAGTTTAGACAGGAAGAGACCATCTGTTTCGTCCTGTGAAAATTATTGGTCTTGTTTTGTGTTCTGTGCCGTTATTGTTTTGGTAGGTGTGGATGAGTTTTTGTTTGCTAGGAGCTGTTTTGTTTAATAATTTGACCTTTGGACAACCTAATGTAGTTATATATTATTTAAAAAACTATTAATCTATAAATGTACATTATTAAAAACTTTACTTATTTGTTAATTATTTTAAGGTTATTTTTATTTATTTATTGAAAGATAAAAAAAAGTATTGGTCGACCAAGGCAATATATCGGCCGATATTTGGCATTTTTCAAATATCAGCATCGGCCGATATTTTAATATGTTTGAGACTTTTATTTTGGCTTTTATTTTATGATTACCAATGCACACAAACTTCTCTGAATACTGAGAGTCCTGTTGGTTAAAGTGTTTACTTCCTTTTTGTTTATGTATTTTAAAATATTTCTATATTTGTGAAAAATACTGTAATAGGATTACAGAATCAAGAAGTTGTCATCTGAAGTATGTTTATTTTACACATTTATTCTCTTAAACTCATTTTCAAATTATTTCAGATTTCTTAAATATTAATTAAAATAAATTAAATTTAAAATTGTAATTATAAGTTATTATTAAAAATTATAAATTAAAATATACATATATATCGGCTTTATATCGGTAAACACTGCTTTCTAATATATCGGCATCAGCATCGCCTGTTAAAAAAACAATATAAATAATTTGTTAATATATTTTAAAATGTCATCTATTCCTGTGATGCAAAGCTGAATTTTTAGCATCATTACTCTAATCTTCAATGTCACATGATCCTTCAGAAATCAATCTAATGTACTGATTTGCTGCTCAAACATTTATTATTATCAGTGTTATAAACAGTTGTGCTGCTTCAAACATGTGGAAACCATGATAGATTTTTGTCAGGATTTTTTTTGATACATTGAAAGTTCAGCATTTATCATTTTCAAAACAGAAATCTTTTGTAAGATTTATACGTCTTTACTGTCACTTTTAATCAATACATCCTTGCTTGCTGAAGTATTAACTGCTTTCAAAAAATAAAAAATCTCACTGATACCAAACTTATCAATGGTAGTGTACATGTGCTCTTCAAGAGATAATTTACTGCTATGCATTTAAATGAGTAGATAATGACCTAATTCTCAAAATAGACAATTAAATGTCCAATGTTAATACTGATAATTAAAAAAGCACAGATATCAGCCAATAAATAATATGGCATAACTGATATATTGTGCATATTGATGATGTCCACCAAAATTGAACTATTATGTTAATGACATAAAGAGGAATTATTACCAAAATGTAAATTAACTAGCTACACTTCATTCTGTTTCATTCATGTAGGTCACCACCAGCCTGTTCTCCCACCATTGTTTTCTTGGCCGAAGCACTTAACCCCATGATTCACAGGGACTTTTGCTTCTGTTAGCGCACTGTAAATCACTTAAGATAAAAAAAAAAGTGACTTCTTAATGCCAATTAAGTAAATGGACAGTAATTGTAAATCTCACTGGGCTTTTACAGAATTGGGCTGATTGACCAGTTCAACACAGACCAGGATATATTTGTGTTCCTGCTGTCCACCAGAGCTGGAGGACTAGGCATTAACCTGACTTCAGCCAATGTGGTCATCCTTCACGATATCGACTGCAACCCTTACAATGACAAACAGGCAGAGGGACGCTGCCACCGGGTGGGACAAACCAGGTTAGAGAACACTGGACATGTCTGTCCCACAGTAGACTTTCCTTTTGTTTCACTAGCGTCTGTCCTAATGCTTTATAATATCTGAATGCATTTGTCCCATTTAAGGACAGTGAAGGTGGTCAAGCTGATAAGTAAGGACTCCATAGAGGACGCCATGCTCCGCATTGGAGAAAGAAAACTCAAACTGGAGCAGGACATGACTGCAACTCAGGAGGGTGAGAACACTTTAATAAAGCTCACAGGGATTTTCACCTGTTTTTACTGAAAAAAATGAATACAAATCTGCTTGGTTCTTCCAGGTGAGGAGGACATATTACCTGATGATGTGACTTCGCTGCTCAAAGCTTCTCTTGGACTCTGAAAGCTGGCTTAGGCTCAAAGCGTACTGTGATATTGTGACACTTGACTGAATCTGAAAGAAAAAAGTACTGTAGCACACTTGAGTTTGATTTTTCTATACCGCATGCAAAAAATATGAGGTTTAAAGGAGCAGATATGTTTACATTTCTACTGTTCTTGGCAAGAAATACTGTAATGTTGTGGTGATGTTGGTGTTTGTTTGATTGTTTTTGTATTCATGGAGGTTTAAAACCTCAGTTGTTTGATTAAAAGAGTGTATGTTGTTGAACAAATTTTTGTTATTAGCTCATTACCTGAGTTAGTCTTGACTTTGTGGTTTTGGTCTGGATCTGGGTCTCAGCTTAGAATCTCAGATAAGGAAACAGTCCGTTTCCTGCAACTGTACAATGTGACCCAGTGCCTGAAATAAATGCTTCAATAAATTCAGCATTTTCTCTGTTTCAGTTTATTAAAATAGACAGCATGGTTCTTGGATCAATAATCGGATCCAAACACTGAATCTTGAAAAAGTTATTCATAGTTATTCACCTATACTCTTAAAAATAACGATTCTTCTTTAGCATTTATGGCTCCATAAAGAACATTTATGGAATTTTTCCAAGGGCTCTTTATAATGGAAAAGGGGTTTTCAGATGATTAAAAAAAAGAAGAAAAAAAAAACGATTCTTTTAAGAACTGTTCACTGAAAGGTTCTTTAGGGAAGCCATGTTGGTTTTTCTATGGCATTGCTTTATTTTTAAGATATCTTACGATATGGAAAAATTAAAATACGTTACACCCATTTTGGGTCAGTTATATAAAAACTCGAAGCAAATTCTTTGAAAAATGTATGTGACCTAGTTGACATCATGTTTAAGACTCAGAAAAGCACAATAACTTAAAATGAAAAGTTAATACATAAATAAAAACACATACCAGCGCATGTGTGACGTTCTTCTGCTCAAAGAAGATCTTCAGTTTGAAGACCGATTTGATATTACCAGAATATCTGACCGCATTAACAAACTAAGAAAAGATTTCATAAATACATATTAAATCAAGATAGAGCCAGTGTTACAAACAATACATAATATTTAGAATTGTCTCATCAGAAAGTAAGTTATAACCGTTAAACACCTAAGAAATGCTGAAGAGTCTCTGTTACGAAAGTGCGTGGACGAATCACATGGTGTGTTTTGCGCGTGCTTGTGTTTGAACATTGGCGCGATCTGACTTCACGTCCCTTTCTGAAACACTCGAGTCAGCCCCATAAACAAATCCATAAGACAGGCGAGTATTATTAATTCTATTTGTATGTTTTTCTTAACTTATAATGTTGCCGATTTATTCAAAACAGTGTCGTTAGTTTGAGACCGATGCAAAAAGTATTTTAAAATGCGATTATCAACAGTCGTTCTACTACAGTAATGAAGAGTTTGTGGACCGTGTTTTGCGAACTGTCGGTCACTAGATTTGTTGTTGTTTTGACGCGATATGTGTCATATATAAGCTCATAAAGACTAACAAAAAGAAAAACAACACAAAGAACTGATAAACCCTTCGCTGAAAGCTTTCAAATATGTGGACATTTCGACATATAAGTTAGCTTTTATATGGTGAATATAATTTGTCAGATACGCCTTCTGTAGGCTATTTGCGTTCTGCCAGGTTGCTAAGTTGGCGATGCTAAGCTGTTGTGTTATGAGCGTGTGCCACTGATCTATAGATAAAGGTACAGTGGTGTGTCCATTAATGTGCTGTGAGTGGTAGCTAAATTATTGGGAATCAATTGCAAAGGTGTTCAGACAGAGTGGAGACTGTTGCTTTGCTAGGTGGTTGCTGGGGGGTTGCTAAGTATGTTTGGCTTGTTCCTAGGCTGTTGGTAGTAGTGTTTTGTTCTTTGAATGTGAGCTCTTGTTGACCCCTAATCTTTTTATCTTCTCTTTAAAGAAATGAATCACTGTGAGCTTGAAGAAGTGACGCAACATATTAACAACAAAATATCCATGATTAAAAGACTCCTGGAGCTTCGAGCTGTTGGTATGCTGCATTTACTATATCCATTACTAGTGATGTACCCAAAATAATTTTCTACCGAAACCGAAATTAAAGTTTGCATTTAACCGAAAATAAAATTTCGCGCATTAATTTGGAGTGACTCGGTAAAGTCCCATTCACACCAAGAACGTTAATGATATAAATATAGTTGTAAAAAACTCTTCTAAATTTAAAAGATTAGCAGAGTCCACACCACAACTATAACGATAACAGCACAAAAGAGCCATACTGAAATCACTTCCATTTATTTCCCCAGTTGATAAATGCTATAAGCATTGAGAGCCAATCAGAATGCATCCTGCTTTAAAGAGCCTGAGCATTTAAAGCAGCAAATGAACATTACTGTAGTAAACTGAACATTATTCTGCGGTAATGTGCAGTGCAAGCTAATATAGTTTATATGTACTTGGTGTGAATGGGCCTTAACTGAACTAATTTAATAAATTAAACCTATCAGAGTAAGGTTCTTCACCATTGAGCCACCTGTTGATATAGCCAAACTAATTTTTACATATTGCTATTCTAGCATAATTTTTATTTATTTATTTTTTTATTTTATTTAATTTTATTTTTTTTGCGGTGGTGTGCGTCCAAACTGCTGATGTTTGCTAGTCAAAAAAACAACATCGGAGAAGGTCTAATTAAACATCACTATTTTTTGGCACGCCAAAACCATTTTGACCAAATTCGAATTTTGTTTTGCTGTTTCTGCTGAATATTTTTGGTACATCACTACCTGGTTCTGTAAAATAATGAATGAGTTCACAAATTGACTTATATTTTCTCATTTTAAATTGTGTTCCTTGGTGTTGGTATAATTTGTTACATTATGTCTCATGTGATTTTTTTTTTTTTTTTTTTTTTTTTTTTTTCTTTAGCAAAAGATCCAGACAAACGTGGGACTCTTCTCAAAATCGAGCAAGAAGTCTCTGCCATTAACGAGCTTCTGGATCGCTTTGAGAGATATGTGGGCGAGCAGAGAGGCTTGCTTAAGCATTTGAAGGTGTGATATTTTCATTCATATTTATTTGATTTTATAGATAATATCTGTAATTGTAACATTAAGTAATGGGAGCTTTCGAAAACTCTGAATCAGTTGCTTCACAAAATGATTCACTCTTTCGTAGTTTGATATGCTCTGTGAACCACTGCTCTGGAGGTTTTCAAAGGCGCCCATCACTAGTAACACTTTATCACATATGATCAAAAGCTATATTTTTACTTTGGTTCTCTTTTATTGATCTTGTCAACAGGATCTAGAAGGTTTTTTCCAGGAGGACGTGCAGGATGCCCTTCACCTCAAGAACAACATCCCTCCACACATGCCTAAAAGAGGCCAGCAAACAGCTCCGCAAGGGTATTTCCTTTTTTTGTGTTTCTTTCCCAACTGTACCACAGTGGAATGGTGCCTTATTCAGTTTGCTTCATCATTAGGAAGCACAAAAACCATGAACCACCTCAACCAGCTTCTGATTGACTGAAACTGATGAATTTGGCTTTTTGTGTTGTCTTCAGAGGAGGACAGGTGGCAGTTCAGAGCAGGCAGACAGATGCACCACCCGCCCCACAGGAACAGGGGCCGCCCAGGAAACATCAGCGCATCCAGATCAAAGAGATGGAGTTCATTACCGTCCCAGAGTTTGACAGCATACCACCGTGAGTCCTTCCACATCTGTCTAAACAAACTGTGAGCAAATATAGAAAAGAACAGTAAACAATAGCTGTATTCCAAAATCCAGTGAGCCGCCTACCTAGCATTGTAGGTGCGATGCTGTTGTGAAGGCTGTTTTGAACGGTGTGCTACCGTCTCGGATACCGTCTCTTGGCAATCCCAAAATACAGTGTGATGAGCTTTTGTGATGAGCTTTTTGTTCAGTAACAAAAACATGGAAAATCTATTTACAAATGGGCTGTTTTACTTAATATTTATGTGCTGTACATTTTTGATTATAAGCAAGCATGCTGTTAGCTTAGTGACATGCTAACATCCAACTTCATAGAGTATAACAGTGCATCTACACAAGTGTTTTACTCATTCAATTTTTCCATAGGGATTCAAAAAAGTCTTTGTTAAAGTCGTGAGTTTAAGCCATGAACCAAACTAACCAACTACAAGGTGAAACGCATCATAAATTTATTTGAAGCAAAAAAAAAAAAAATACAAGACTCTGTACTTAACGGCTTTAGTGAGGGAAAGAACTACAATTCCATGAAGCATTGCAAATCACATAATCAAATTGAAAATGATAGTGAAATATATTCCTTTAAAGTTGTTGATTATGTCTATAGAAGCAAGATATTTTATATATATAAATATTATAGTTTAGTATTATAATATTTATTTAGTAGTATAATATTTATTTATTCCACGGTCATGATTTTCCCTTACATAATTTATTATATAAATATTATATTTAAATATTTTAGTATTTTGAGGATATAGGCAGACCAACTTAAACTTTATTACGTCATTTGCAGTGCTTCATGGAATTGAAGTCTCTTATTGGTGGAATTTTTATTTACAGCATCATGGGTCCTGTAGATTTCACCATGAATTTTGCAGTTAAATGTGATTATTAAAAATAATTGTTGAAAAAATGCAAACTGATGGCTAAAATTTTAACAAAAATATATACAAACTAAAATTATATATTTTTGTTTGTATATAATTTTGTTAAAATTTTACAAATATTGTTGTAAAATATCAGAATTATATACCATGGATTAACAATCTCAGAGCTCATAGGAGGTCTGTCTATAACAAGTATTTGTTAAAAATCAATTTCCCTATGTAAAAAAAAAACAAAAAACTTCCGAACTCAAATTTTGGAATTCTGTTCCCTGATTGGTGGACATTTCTTTGCAGAATTGTGGGTAATGTAGTTTTCACTGTTTAATGTGATTTAAAAAAAAAAAAATTGTTGAAATAATGTGAGCTGATGTCTTCAAAAAAAGCATAAACAATTGATTAATAACCTCGTAATTCTTCTATGGAGAAATTCAGATTTTACTCCCAGAATTCTACAGTTGCACTGTATTGAAATCAATGGTGAGTCAGGAACAGTGTATTAGTAGCTCCATTTTGGTTTGAAAAGTTTTGAAAAGTAGTTAATAATGTAGACAGCAGAAAGGAAGAGAGCTCACTAGATTTTGGAGCAGGAATTCCATGATTAACCAATCATGGAAGAGTTGTAATGCAGTTCTATTATAATTCAGCATCTTTCAAATTGTTACTACAAGTCACATGAAGTCCATTTCTTCATCTTCACTTGTGCTGTCACAGGTACATGAAAGGCCGCGTGACGTACGGCCAGCTGAATGCAGCGGTGCAAAGCATCAACACAGCTGTGACGTCAAAATATAAGATCCTCCATCAGCCAGTCAAAACCCTGAACAATGTGTCCCGCACGCTCCAACAGCGCTTTAAAGACCAAGAAACAAAGGACACCAAGGGTATCACCATTTTATCTGTCTGTCTTTTCCAGAGCTGCTGGTCAAAGGCTTATTTGACCTCGTTTAGCACTGCAGTCCATCATGTATTAACAGTCTTGTCATATCGAGAATTGAGAGTCCACTGTTTGCTCCAGAAAACTATTAACGCCACCAGCGCATGAACTGGTATAAGTGCTCTGATAACTAAGGTCATTTATCCTGGTCTGGTATTTAATAAGTTCTTATGGGCTGAAAGAGGTCATCCATCAACTCCTTCTGTGTCCTGCAGGTCAGTTTTTCATCGTGGAGCAAGACATCACAGAGTTCGCCCAGCTGAAGGTGGACAAACGGTTTGTGGGCATGTTGAACATGCTACGCCACTGCCAGCGTCTGAGGGAAGTCCGAGGTGGAGGTCTCACACGCTTCATCCTGCTCTAAGACTCAGAGACGCCCACATCTCCATCACATCGCTTTGAATGGAGTCACTCTGCGCTAAATGATACGTTTGCCATGGAATGAACTTCAGTGTCTATTTTATTAAAATAAGTGCTGTCAAATGATTAATCGCATCCAAAATAAAAGTTTTTGTTTACATAATATATGTATGTGTACTGTGTATATTTATTATGTATTATTATGTGTAAAAATATGTTAAGTTTATACATGTAAAATATTTATATATATATATATATATATATATATATATATATATATATATATATATATATATATAATATCAATTATATGAATATAAATATGGAAATATTTTCAAAATATACACTGTATGGGTGTGTATTTTATATATATATATATATATATATATATATATATATATATATATATATATAATAAATATACACAGTATGCACACGTTATGTAAAAAAAAAACACATTTTGGATGCGATTAATCACGATTACTGGTTTGACAGCACTATTAAAAATAGAACTATGTCAAATCATCCTGATCTGCATCTTTCTTTGAGGCCTAAAACCTGGCAGAGAACTGGATTTATGGGTAAACAAACAGTCAAACATCAAATGTTGAAACCTTTGTGTGCTTGAAAAATGAACTGATATTAGCGGTTTCAGAACTTTGTGTAATTTATGTTGGAGAACAAAAACTCATTATTTTGCTGAAATGTCTCTTCAATTAATGTCAACAGTAGACTTAATTTACTCATAAATCCAAAAGTGTTGTTCTAAAAACCCATTAGAAATTCCCACGGGCGCCCCATGGAGAATTAGCATTCCGGGTTGGCCTACAAATTGACGTTGTGAATTAACAGTTGGGTCATTTTATCTGTGATGATGAAATTATAAATCGATTGCTATATTACTTATATTGGTGGAAAGTGGACAAATACTGAAGCTTAAATAAAATTGCAGTTTTTGTAACCCCATCTCAAATGTCGGTGTCATTTCAATAGTTGGCCAGATTGCTGTATTGATGTTTTAGTTTCATTAATTTTTGAGACAAAAGAAACCACTACCCCGAGTGACGTGTGAAGATGAGTCCGACTCGTCAACTTTAACCTGCTTTTCTCACCCAAAACTCAACCGAGCATGAAAAGTTACACATCAACAGTAAGTTAGACATTTCTGTTCTTGCTTTGTCATCTTCACTTGTTATAAAGACTCCATGTAGAGGACGCTGCATTTGCACATACAATGACGGGGGCTTTAAGAGAACTGGTAGGCCTGCTTTTACATTACATCATAGTTTGATTGTCCAGTTTTCACAAAAAAATTTCCTTTTTTTTTGCAGGCGAGGAGCCCTGTGCTTGTTGCAGCCATTTTCATAGCTGGAATAGGAGGAACCTTTCAATACGGCTTCCATATTTCTGTCCTTAACTCGCCATCACTTGTAAGTACCCACGTTCGGTTATAAAGTGTCTTAGGCTGATTTACTGTCTCTTTTGAGCTGCAAATAGGGGGGTCGGAGGTAATCAGCATTAATCAAATGCATTTCTGCTGCTGTCTTAAGATGTGGCATCCCCAAAGGATCAAAGAATCAATACATATCAGAGCTTATGAGTTGGTGCTAACCTCTGAAACACTGTGGTTCAATAAAATAAAATGAATGACATAACCAACTGAGACTTGTGCTTACATTGCAAGTTTATTAAAGAGCTGGTGAACAGCACCTGCCAGCAGCGTTATGGCCGCTCTCTTGAGCCCTGGGAGCTGTCTCTCATCTGGTCCTTCATTGTGTCCATATATTGCATGGGAGGGCTGGCTGGAACCCTGTATGCTGGACATCTGGCAGGCGTGTATGGAAGGTACTGGAAGTGCATCCATATAGCAGACGTCCTAGTCAGGTCATAGGCTGATGCTGAAGAATGTTACAGGGATAGTTCTCCCAAAAATGAAAGATATCAGTTTTTTTTTGAGATATTATCCGTGCTGTTTTGAATTCCATTGACTTGAGGTGATATGGTTAAAAACAAATGAAATATAGAAGACATAAAGTCATACATGTTTGAAATTACATGAGCATGAGTAAATGATGAGAGAATTCATTTTTTGGGTGAACTGTCCCTTTAATGCCATTAGATATACAGCACCATTCAAAGATTTGGTGTCAGTACAAATTTTTGTATTCTGCATATGTTTTATAGAGTAAAAACACTATTCTGAAATATTACAATTTTAAAATATGTTTTGTATTTGAATATGTTTTAATACATTATAAATATATCTGTGATGCAAAGCAGTCTTCAGTGTCACATGATCCTTCAGAAATGAGTCTAATATGCTGATTTGCTGCTCAAGACAATTCATACAATTAGTGTTGAAAACATTTGTTATTTCTGAAAAATGTTATTTATTATTTGAAATATATTTTTTGTAACATTATAATTGTCTTTACTGTTATGTTTGATCAATTTAATGCATTCTTATAAAGCAGTGTTTCTCAACCCTGGTCTTGGGTGCCCCCCAACACTGCATATTTTGCATGTCTCCCTAATCAAACACACCTGATTCAACTCATGAGCTTATTAGAAGAAACTCCAGGACCTGAAATAGGTGTGTCAGATAAGGGAGATATACAATATGTGCAGTGTTGGGGGGCGCCCAGGACCAGGGTTGAGAAACACTGTTATAAAGTATTGATTTCTTTAATAACAACAACAAAAAAACTTATTGACCCCAAACTTTTGAATGGTTGTGTAACTATGTTGATTTTCAGGTGCTGACATGGATCCTTCCATATTTCTACATTTTCAGAAGCATCTGTGGTATCGAGCATTCTTAGAGTGTGAATCAATAACCAAATGGCAGTAATTCAATAAGCAACATGGGCTTTTAATTCCAGAATTGACCTGAAATTATGCTAAGGGCAACAAACAGCCTCTGAAATTTCTTCTAACCAGTCTAACCTACATTAATTCTCTCCAGGTTCTGTTCTGTTCTGTTCCTGTAACTGGCACAGAAAAAAATGAAAAATGTAAAAGTTCTGGCTGAGTGCAATATTTCTATCTATCTAGGGATAGTTCACCCAAAAATGAAAATTACCCTATGAATTACTCGCCCTTAATCCGTTCTAGTTGTATATGACTTTCTTCTTTCAGACGAATACAATCAGAGTTATATTTAAAAATGTCCTAGCTCTTCCAAGCTTTATAATGGCAGTGAAATGGCTGCTGAGATTTTGAAGCCCAAAAAAGTACATTTTCTTTAAACTTTAAATTTGTGGTATTTAAATTCTTATACAAGGAGCAGCATTGTAGTGCAGTGTGTTTGTACAGTATGTGTTTTTAACTCTCGATAGGAAGACAACTCTGCTTTTGAACAATGTGGTGGCAATCTGTGGAGCTGTCCTGATGTTGTTGAGTAAAACCGCCCTCTCGTTTGAGATGATCATGGTGGCACGTGTCCTATATGGCATCAACGCTGGTGTGTTGGAAAATCTTTTTTTTTTTATTATTCTGTGCTATTTTTCTATATTAGCTGCTTTTGAGTGCTGTCTGTGCAGGTGTGAGTTTGACTGTCCACACCATGTATATATTGGAGTGCGCCCCCAAGAGGCTGCGTGGGATGGTTGGTGTGTCTGTGGCCTCTTTTGTCTCAACCGGGAAGTTTTTTGGCCAGCTGCTCGGGATCAGGTGCGTCATTAACAGCAGTTTTATCTTCCTGTAACATTCATGTGTTTACCAAACTTTTAAAGATTTAAACTTTAAAGCTTGGGTTTTGTGTGTGTGTGTGTGTGTGTGTGTGTGTGTCAGTGAGGTGTTAGGCACTGAGGAGCGCTGGATCTGGCTGCTGGCCTTCAGCGGGGCGGCTGGTCTCCTGCAGCTGGTAACTCTGCCCTTTCTCCCGGAGTCCCCGCGGTACCTCCTGCTGGAGAAGGCAGACAAACACGGCTGTGAGATAGGTCAGAACCACAGACAACTCTTTTGACATTTACACATACATTGATATTTCTTGCAAAATTCATCTGAAATCATTTGTTCAAAATGTGGGGCCAGTGTTCTTTTGAAATATAATACTGAAAGATTTTTTGTAAGTACATTACTGTTAAAGTTTTTTTTTTTTTTTTTTTTCTCAAAAATAAATTGTTTGTGTTCTATGTTTGTATACATGTTTTAACTTTGTATGTGTGTAATTATATATATATATACATATAAAAAATGCAGTACACTCATAAACATGCTGTCTTTTATTTTGGTTAAGATAAATCAATTTGACAGCCTATACACACACACACACACACACACACATACATACAAACACACACACACATATATATATATATATATATATTATTTCTTAAATGCTGTTACTAAATAATAAATGCTGTTCTTTTGAACTTTATATTCATCAAAGAATTATGACATGAAATGAATTGTATCACGGTTTCCACAAAAATATGAGGCAAGCACAACTGTTTTCAACATGATAATAATAAGAAATGTTTCTTGAGCAGCAAATCAGCATATTAGAATGATTTCTGAAGGATCATGTGACACTGAGACTGGAGTAATGATGCTGAATATACAGCTTTGTGTCACAGGAATAAATTACATTTTAAAATATAGTGAAATAGAAAACAATCATTTTAAATTGCAATAATATTTCACAATATTACTGTTACAATAATCCTTGGTGAGCATAAGAGACTTATTTCAAAAAATGAAAAACTCCTAACAACTCCAGAGTTTTGAACAGTAGTGTACATGAATGCAAACACTTCTAGCAACATTAACTTTAAGTTACAATAAAATAAAATAAGAAATTTGTAACAACACATTCTCACCGTTGGCTAAAATTTTAAATATGTATTCTGGCGAGTTATTTGATGATGTTCAAATTGTCTCAGCTCTGCGCAGGTTGTGGGGAGCTAAAAAGGACCCTGGACCAGAGATGGAGGAGATGTTGGCTGAACATGCTTCCCTAAAGGGCGTGAAGGTCCACAGGCTCATGGACCTCTTCCTCGACCACAACGTCCGCTGGCAGCTCCTCACCGTCCTCGTTACGTTCGTCACGCTGCAGCTCTGCGGCATCAATGCTGTGAGTCACAAAAAGTCGCAGTGCCGCCCGCACCTGAAAACGACTGAACTGAGAATGCTTATTTTACACACAACCATATGCCACAGTCTGTTCAGGAAATGGGCTTTATGGCTTCACATTGCAATTCTTCTTTTTGATGAAAGCCACCGCCATTGTTTTCATCATTCAGTTTCAAAGATGAATAATAGAACTTAAAGATATGTTGTTCATATGGCCTGTGAATTATGTCTTCGCAGATCTATCTCTATTCGTTTGATGTGTTTCAAGCTGCTGGTATTGCCAAGGAGAACCTGCGCTATGCCGCCCTGGGGACGGGCCTGTGTGAAGTCTCCACCTCTATTGCCTGCGTGAGCCGCTCTTTACCACCCAAATATTTCATCTAAGCTCAAAACATGATGTGACCTGGTTTAAAGGAATCTTCTGTTTGTGTGGTTGTTTACTGTGTTATTTTTATCCAGGTGCTGATCATCGAGAGCACCGGGAAGAGAGTGCTTCTCTTTAGGGGTTACCTGTGCATGGCCGCCACACTGGCCCTGCTCACACTTACACTTTACCTTCAGGTCTGCTTATTTTTTATTCAAGTTTCATTGTTTTATTGCATCATATTTTTCAAATGATATAGGCTTTGTGGTTAAGCATTAAATAAACTGATATTATTTTTGTGACTAACAAGCCACTGTTCATACTATATGAAACTATTCCTGAGATTGTATTTGTCTGGCTGTTATAGGACTTTGTGTCCTGGATGCCATACTGCAGCATGGTCCTTATTTTCACCTACATCTTCTTCTTCTCTAGCGGGCCAGGTACATCCACACATTTTTCTCCTGCAGTCAGATGTTTAGATGCTTATTTGTAGCCTTGTTGTCTCAACAATACTCTTGTGAATTCTCTCTTCCACAGCCGGGGTGACAGCACCACTTCCTGGTGAGATTTTCACACAGTCCTATAAACCTCCAGCGTTCATGGTAGCCTGCATCCTTAACTGGGTGGGACTCTTCCTGGTGGGCATGTTGTTTCCGCTCATAGTGGTGAGCCTTGATCATTTTATGGCTTTATGCCTTGTTTTTTGCTGAAAAATGAAAGGTGCAGAAACACAGAGAGAAATAGTATGTATGAAAAATGTTTAAAAGATGTACACACACGAGATGAAGTTTTAGTTCATACGAATAGCCTAATAAAACGGTTTTATTTTACATGGAGCTAGGGGTGTGTGATATTGACAAAAAGATGATATCTTGATTTTTTGGGGGGGGGATTTTTTGATAACAGTAATTGAGCGAGATTTTGCTTAGTGTGTTTTTATGCTTGGACCTTTGCTGGATAAATAACTAGGACACTAAAACCACCATATAGTCCGCGGTAATCCCTTTATGAGTGATTCATTGAATGATTCATCCAAACAATTCATTTGAAACAGCATTTACAAGTGAAGCAAATGGCTGTATTTCCGAATGGATCATTGAATCACTGACACTGACTGATTCATTTAAATCGTGTGCTCAGTGTTAACTTGTTTTTTGAACTGTTGCACAAAATTTTCACCACATTCACATGCTAATATTCAGGAAAATAGCACTCTTGCTTGAGTGATATTACTTAACTATTTCATATCTTATAAATACAAAAAACAGACTAATACAGGGATTTTTTTTGTTTTTATAACTTGAATTATAGGGGCATATTAAATCAATTCTAATAGGCTTCATCATGGAGTGAATGCTTTTGAACTCTCAAGACACATGTTTGTTTTTTCAGTGACACGCTTGATAATGTCAGCTCGCATATTGTTAAAAGAACAATTACGATTTTATCGTAGACGATAAATATCGCACACCCCAACATGGAACGGGTCTCTTTATGGAGGCTACCATTTTTACATCATGATCAAATGAATACTACTCAGTTTATTTGGTACTCCTCTTATGTAAAACTTTCACTTAATAAATTAATCATGGCTTAGTGTAAATAGTGCATTTCTACATTGGAATCTGAAAACTTGTGCTTTTGCATGCATCCACACCAGGGTGGAGTATAAGTCTAATATGACAAAGTGGCAGAATGCACCATTGAAACATGCCTTATTCACAGTTAGTCAGTCCTTTCTGATGTATTTTTCCATTGCAGGAGCATTTGGATTATTTCTGCTTCCTCATATTTTTTGTGTTCTGCTTCTTCTCTGGTGTTTACGTGTGGTTCCACATGCCTGAGACAAAGAATAAAACTGTTCTGGAGATCACAGAGGACTTTAAGAGAATGCACCAGAAACGCAGACACTCAGTACAGTCCAAACTGAGCTCAGTACACATAAACAACATCCAGAGCACCATATCTACCAAGCTTTAGCACTAGTTCAGAAAGTCATGTAGTCAAATCGGAAGCTGACCAATATAAAGTCATTTTACACCCACTATTCATTCTCTGTTTTGATGGCTGCTGACTGTGTAGTATGTTTGGCTATTCTGTTGGTGATGTCAAGTGTGTTAAACTGTAAGCCACATCCCATTTGTAAACTCAAAATCCAATTTCAATTAGAGGCGAACAGAATGTTGAATCAATATATTTGTACTTTGTCACGCCAAGGGACACCGATTCAGGTTTGGCCTGATACAACTGCTGTGGTGCAATCACTTTATTGACACCGATTCTTGGATGGCTCTGTAGAGTGATTAGTAAGGCTTGAGTGTCTATTGAATCCTCAGAGGTGTGTTGACTTCTTACCACACCATAAAGTTATTAAATTAATTATTGGACTCCACCAAATTACTAAGTAATGTGGCATCTCTTGTAAATCATATTTATGAGGCTTACCAAAATTGCTCAGAAAATTGCCTTAATGTTACCAAGTGGCTGGTTTTCTTTTATTCAAATACAATAAATGTTTTAAAATGTTGTTCCTGTGGTCTTTAAAATACATATCACATTATTCACTATCTAACACCCATTCACTACCTAAAACTAACACCCATTAAAAGTGGAAGCATCTTTCCTCTGATGAAATCAAAAAGATATTTTGAGTTTTTTTTAATGATCAACCAATTGTGTTTACCTTAGTTATTGACTGACACTGCATGAACAAACACACACACACACACACACACACACACACACAAAGCACAATTTAAATCGGTTTTGTTAACTGAAATATAAAATAAAATGCAAATATTAGGTGAAAACCTAAAAACTTAAATGAAAATTAGAAATGTTGCTTTGGCAACTAAATAAAATAAAATGAATTCAAGTACTAAAATGACTAAAACTGATATAAAAATAAATTAAAGTTAAATAAAATATAACAAGAATTTGAGCTCTTAAAATTAAATCTTAAACTAGAATGAAAATGAAAAACTGAAAATATAAAAAGAAAAGCAGATTCAAAATATTTATGAATAATAATATATAATACTAAAATATCACTGCTAAAAGTTTCATTTTGGGGTGATCTATCCCTTTAGCTTGTCAGAAGAGGAATATATATATATATATATATATATATATATATAATTTAAATAAAAACAAAATAAATGTGTCTTCATTATGTAGGCCTGATAATAGAAATAAAATAATAATGTAATCATAATAATAGCTAATAATAATAAAATGTATACATTTGCAACATTTAAAACACACTTGACAACTTCTGTCCCTACTAGTTACTGAGGTACAGCCACAGTGACAACTTGCCCCGGTGTAAGAGACATACTCTCTCCTCGTGAATGTGAATGAAGGGAGGAAGGCAGCGCTAAATGAAATATTGATGCGAGGTTAATTGTAAATGCTCATGAATGTGGTGAGCGCGGCAGTGTCGATTGTCAAGAGTTTGGGCGCTGAACGGGACCTGTGCGTCGCGAGGAGTGCGCGTGCGGCGCTCTGATAACACAATCTGCCGCCTGTCGACATCAAACTTCACTCATGCTAGCGTGCATCCCTCATACGCCCAAATTGCGTACATAGGGTTCCTGTTTACAAGCCAAACCCAAGGAAAACTTACACTGGTGATGTCAACATCATGGTACGATTTAAAGCGCAAAGAGGAGTTTAGTGACAGCTTCACACTGCTGATTATTATAGAGAGATTCTGGGAGCGCACTCTCGCGATGGAGCCGCGCGCCGCCAAAAAAGAGCTGCATCAGAGGTAAGAACGGGTGCATTTACACACTCACACAGGTGAAAACCGCAGCGTTCAGCGAACCTCAGAAACCCAGGTCTTAGTATGCAGGTATTTCTTCATATATTTAGTTTGTTTTTATTTAAATTATTTTTGATAGACCACTTAAATGGCAGTTTTCTCTCTTCTTTGCAGTTAGGCTGTTCTTTGCAAGTGTCTTCATTCAGTATTCTTTATAATATCAGGCTCAGTAATGGGATGTTTTTGGTGGGAATTAAGCCTCTGTTTATCACAATGGCATTTCATATCGATTGATAACACAATAAGATGATAATATACTTTAGCTCCACCGACAGACTTTAGGTTTCTTGACTCAGAATGACTTAAAGCATCCCACACTTTCACATTCACCTGGACCAATGTCCCAGATATTAATATCTAAACAAAATGTAACTTTTTTCAAACAATAACAACACCATGAATCATTCACAAAACAATAACTGCTTTTATTTATTTATTTTAAGGTGTTACAGTGTAATTACAGAAGTAGGCTACTGAGCAATATATCTAAACTTAACTACCTTACTAACTATTAATAAACAGCAGATTAGTAAGGTAGTTAAGTTTAGGTATATGTGGTTAATAAGTGCTAATAAACAGCCAATATGTTATGCTAATAAGCAACTAGTTAATACTGAGAATTGGTCCCTAAAGTGTTGTACTTACTATAGGGTTAGGGTTCGGTGTAGGGTTGGTTGTTTGTAATTACATATAATTTACTCATACTGTTACGCATGTAACATAGCCTATAACAGGAACAATGTAAGATAAATTATTTATTTATTCATTAGTTCATTCATTTATTCATTCACTGAGTTAGCTGGTCCTGTTTGTTTGATTTACTCTTATCTATTTAAAGATAAAAGACTGATTGTTCCTCTTCTTTTTGAATAGTTTGAATCATTAGCCATATAGATGACCAGTCACACATCTGTTTTAGATAATTAACTGTGTTTGGTTATCATCAAGGCCTTGGACATAGACTCACTTAATAGATGACCCAAAATTATTATTTTTTTCTTCACTTCATTCCAAATCTGTATGACTTTAGTTCTTCTGTGGAACACTAATGACTAAGTAAATGTAATTTTCATTTTTGAATGATTTATCAATGAAATTATGTTTAAAACGTTTAAAAAAAACAATGACAAAGTTACAAGATGTTGCAAACACGACTAATGGCATCACCTGCTTTACCTTCAGCTGAACTCTAGTTAGTCACCATAAAAAAAACAATTGTTTTTAAGAGATTTTAAGACTTTAAGAGATTTTAAGACTTCAGAAACAATATTCAACAGTCAACTAGATTTCTTTTTCAGCAAATTTCAAATATTCAATTAGTACCACAATAAATTGATCTATATTGATATATCTAAATTGATACATATGTGTATGTTTGTGTGTGTGTGTGTGTGTGTGTGTGTGTGTGTGTGTGTGTGTGTGTGTGTGTACCTGTTTTTATATCCCGGTGGGGACTTAAACCTGAATACACACAGACTCATGGGGACTCGTGTCATGGTGGGGACCTAAATTGAGGTCTCCATGGGTAAACAAGCTTATAAATCACACAGAATGTGATTTTTGAAAGTTGTGTGAGAAATTTTTTTGAAAATCTAGTTTAGGTGTAGGGTCGGTGTAGGGCAATAGAAAATACAGTCTGTACAGCAGAAAAACCATTACGCCTATGGAGAGTCCCCACAGGGATAGCAAACCAGACGTGTGTGTGTGTGTGTGTGTGTGTGTGTGTGTGTGGGTGGGGACACTTAATATGTCAAATGAACTATTATTGTTGAGGATTTTACATACTCACAAACCTTAATGGTGACTGAATGGTGCTTAATGTAAAATGTGTCTTACCAAAAGTGTCTTAATATCACAAGACAACAAATTTGTTCAGACAACTGTATTTAACCAGTTGGGACAACACTTGGAGGAATTCTGTTAGTCTAATACAGACTTTCAAAAAATTCACATTTCTTATTATTTGTGACTCAAACGGTCTAGTAAAAACTGACAAATATGTAGTTGATTTTTTTTTTTTTTTGTTACAGATCTCTTGTAAAATATTTCAAGCTCAATTTTTTTTCATATTCAGTTTAATTGGCTGTTGAGGTGGTTACGTTTAAAATTTCTTTGGATTCAATCAAATTGCATTGTCTTACTATTTTTAGATTTCTTAGTTAGTACTTTCCACCCTAAATATAAAAACATGACTGCGAAACTGTCAAGGAGAGAGAGTGCCAGTTGGCTGTTCCTTCACTCTACATCTTTGCGTCTTTTAAGCTGCAATTACCTCACACCAGCTGGACTGATGTCATATGTGAGGGACCTGATAAGAACAGACCTAAACTGTGCTGACTTGATACATAGGACCGTGTGATAAGCACAGCACATATTTGAATACAAACTCTTAGGCTACTTTTTGGCGGTATAACGTGTTCTAGTTAATCAGCTGATATTGCATGGCAGTAACAACACTGAGGTTGTGGGTTTAATTATAACTCCAGTGCAGTGTAAGTTACTGTGGATAAAAGCTAATCGATAACTGTGAGAAAGGTAATGTTGACCTAACCATCAAAGTAACAAAAACAACCTCCTGTCTTTCCCTTCAGGGTGTTTGTGAACCGGAGTTTGACGCTTGAAAACATCAAGTGCTATGGCTTCGACATGGATTACACTCTGGCAGGTGAGAGCGTTTATAGCGCTGTTGGGAAAAGCTGTCAGACTATGTGTGAAGTGCTTCGTTCACATCCACTCTCTTGTTTTGAACAGTGTATAAGTCTCCAGAGTATGAAAGTCTGGGCTTTGAGCTGCTCAGGGACAGGCTGGTGTCAATCGGATACCCACACGAGCTGCTGGGCTACACGTACGACCCCACCTTCCCCACGCGGTAAGTGTTGCTCTCTTAATGGCTCTGGATTAGGCTATATTGGGTCTGTGAGCTCATGGTTTAGGCTTTTGAGGTTTGCTGTGTGTGTCCACACAACATTGACAATGTTTACATGCATATTGTTTCCTATTATCCATATTCCGGTTAAAGGGACAGTTCACCCAAAAATGAAAATTGTGTCTGTCAAGTTGTTCCAAACCTGTGTGAGTTTCTCTCTACTGTTGAGCATAAAAGAAGACATTATGAAGAATGTGGGTACTCATACTGTTGACGGTAGCCATTGACTTTCATAGTATGTAAAAAAAACAAACGATGCAAGTCATGGGCTACCGTCAAATATTTGGTCACCAACATTCTTCAAAATACATTATTTTGTGATCGACAGAATAAAGAAACTCATACAGGTTTGAAACAATTGGAGGGTGAGTAAATCATGACAGTTTTCATTTTGGCCACTAGAGGTATGTTGCATCACAAAACACTGTGATTCTATTGAATTCAATGAGAATGGTGCATCACAAGAAGCAAAAAAATGAATATTTAAACAACAGTCACTAAAGTATAGAATAATGCAATGAATTCCAAAATGTAGGTCATGGGAATCTTTTAGTCCTTCAGAAAAAAAGGTACACAATTGTGGTACCCTTTCTAAAGGTACTAATAAGTATACTTTAGGTACTAATATGTACTTTTAAAGTATGTACCTTTAAGGTACTAATATGTACTGTTTAGGGGTAAATATGGTACATGTAGATGCATCTTCTGGCTTTTGTAACTTACGGTAATGCTACAGTAACAGGAGTGTATTGATTTATGTTCATTTGCTCACAAGTCAATGTGAAATAGATTAGATTAGATTAGATTAGATTCAACTTTATTGTCATTATGCAGAGTACAAGTACAGAGCTAATGAAATGCAGTTAGCATCTAACCAGAAGTGCAAGAATATAGTATTTTATATACATAAGTGCAGAGTAAGTGAAGATATGATTTACAGAATGTACAGTGGAATTGCTATGTACAGTATAGAGCAGAGTATATCCAGAATATAAATAGGGAATGCAATGTAGGGATTGTATTTACATTATGAACAGAGCAATGTAGGATTATATATACACATAATTACAAATTATATATACATTATATACATATATTATGAAAACATAAGAAACGTAGAATAGTAGGTAATAACACATGACAGTGTGTAAAGGTTGATAAAATACTGTATCATGCAAATAACAGGAAAAATATTTATAGAATAGTTTATCAGCTTTGCACAGTAAACACCCTTGGGAGAACATAGTGTAATAACTTTAACAATGTGCAGTCTGTGCAACATGAGTAGTGCAAATACATGTTTGTAAAGTACTGTGACCAGTGCAGAATAAAGCAGGTGCAGGTTAGATTATGGTGTGGCGTCAGAAGTGCCACAGCCTGGGAAGAAGCTTCTCCATTTGCTTGAGTATAGAGTTAGGCTCTGTAAATGCATGATAAGAGGTGAAAGCCCATGTTAGAGTGAGAGGCATCTTTGACATGCTTTGCCTGCCCAGACAGCCAGGATAAATGGCCTCTCATGAAGCTAACTGGAAGCCAAGATCCGTTGAGCAGTTTTCACCACCCGCTGGAGTGCTTTGCGGTCAGATGCGGATAGCAATTGCTGTACCATACTGAGCAGTCTGGTGAGTATGCTCTCAATGGTACAGCGGCAGAATTCCACAAGGATCCTGGGATTCAGGTGAACTTTCTTAAGGCTCCGAAGAAGAAGGCTGCTGCAGTCTTTTGACCAGGTGGAGGTGTTATGGGACCAGGTGAGGTCATCAGAGATGTGATGCCAAGAACTTGAAACTCGACACGCGCCCACTACAGCTCCGTTGATGTAGATGGGTGTGTGTGCATGACTCCTGACCGCCTGGTTCACAATGATTCTCTTTGTCTTCTGGGTGTTTAGTTCCCAGATTGTTGGTGGCACACCACACAGCCAGGTGCTGCACCTCATCCCTGTAGGCTGACTCATCGCCATCCTTGATCAGACCTACCACCGTGGGTGTCATCTGCAAATTTGATTATGGTGTTGGAGCCATAAAGAGAACACAGTCATGGGTGAAGAGGGAGTACAGGAGAGGGCCCAGTACGCAGCCCTGAGGCACGCCGGTGTTCAGGGTGATGATGGAGGAGGAGAGGTTATCTAACTTTAAACAGACTGAGGTTAGTCAGAAAATCTAGAATCCAATTGCAGATGGGTGTGCTGATTCCAAGCTGGCTGAGTTTGGAGATCAGTTTGGAGGGATTACAGTGTTAAATGTGAATCGAAATCTATGAACAGCATTCTCACATGTGTGTTTTGACTGTCCAGGTGGGTGAGGGCAGAGTGAAGTGCCGTTGAGATGGCGGGCTCTGTTGGACCTATTGCATGATAGGCAAATTGGAATGGGTCTAGTAGTAGCAGGGAGACAGGATTTAAGTGGGATGCAACCAGTTTCAAACACTTGGAAATGATGGGGTGAGTGCAACAGGACGGAAGTCATAGAGACCGAGGCAGTGGAGTGTTTCGGGCACCGGTACGTATGGTGGAGGTCTGAAGGATAGGGACAGTTGTTTGGGCTAGGACAGGATTGAAATGTCCGTGAAGACCTCAGCTAGCTGCTCCGCACAGGCTTTTGCCACACGGCCAGGTATTCCGTCAGGGCCAGCTGCCTTCCACAACATTCACCTGGCTTATAGAGTGGAGTAAACATCTGATGTGGAGAGTGAGATACAGTTCACTGGGTTGATGCACAGCTTTGGAGGAGATCTCCTTGTTATTTCGATCAAAACGAGCATAAAAGTGATTGAGCTCTACTGGAAGGGAGGCAGAGCTGAGGGGGCACAGAGTTAGGTGGTTTGTAATCTGTGAGCAGATTGTATGCCTTGCCACATACGTCGGGGGTCTGAAGAATTGAAGTGTCTTCAATCTTCTGTTTGTGTGTGAGTTTGGCCTGGCAGATACCTTCCTCAGGTTGGCTCTGGCTGAGCTGTAAGCCTCTTGCCCCCCAGACTGAAGGTACTTTGCTGAGCAGGAGGCAACCTTCTGTCTATCCCAGGGCTTCTGATTGGGGAAAATTTTTATTTTTTTGTGTGTGGTCACTCTTGCTCACACATCTGTTGATGTGTTCATTGTAGACAAAGGTCAATGCGACCTAGAGTTTGTGGTGGCCTGGGCAGCAAACTCACTCCAGTCTGTGTGCTGGAATTGATGTTGAAGAGTGGAGTCAGCACCTTCCAGCCAGATTTTAACAGTCCTTATTGTAGGTTTCACACGTTTGATGACTGGGGTATACTTGGGGAGCAGGAACAAAGAGAGGTGGTCAGACTGACCCAGGTGGGGGAGGGGTGTGACTTCAGGCATCACTGCTCATTTGGTGGTAATGGTCCAATGTTTTATGTCCCCTTGCAGCAGGTGGAGACATTTTGATGAAATTTAGGAGCAACAGATCTATATGGCATCAAGTCCCCACAATAAAGGCTCCATCCGGGTGCAGGGTTTGTAATTTTGCTAACAGCAGCACAAAGTTCTTCACAGCCACGTTAGCATTAATGCCCTGATAAAAGATAACTGCAGCAGCAATAATGTGCAACCACTGTAGATAGAATGGCCCTGCACTTGATAACTCAGATCAGCAGAGCAGTAGGTATCAACAATGACAGAGTCTTTACACCATGATTTGTTTACATAAATGCATACCCACCACCTTTGTTTTTACCAGAGGTTGCTGCTACCTAGTTAGCCCTGAAGAGAGAGCGCTCCATCCATATGCACCACGCTGTTTGGGATATCGTTGCAGAGCCATGTTTCAGTAAAATATGTTATCGTTAAACTATGTCATTTTAAGGAGGGTCCAGATCTTTAGTTCGTCCATCTTGTTCATCAGCGACCGTACATTGGCAAGGAAGATGATGAAATACCATTCATAACACAAAATCCAATCATTTCTATCAGGAATTGATTGGATTTTTGGAAGATAAGCATGTGTTGGGAGGGATTTGTGAAATAAAGTTGTATTAGAAATGGAGAAAGTTATTTAAATTTTAATAGAACTATAAACTCAGGGATTTTTAATATGGAATATTGTGCAGTTATGAACTAGTAATGTGTATTAAGAAGTTGATTGATTTGAACTCTCAAGTTAATTGATAAAGTTTTGATTTATGTTGACTTTATTATTTGGACATTTATTTTGTCTTGTCCTTCAAAAGACACATTAACACATTTTTGAATAAAAGAAAATTGCTGAATAAAAGTATATAAAAAAAAAAAAAAATTCCAAAATTTTGAACTGAAAATTGAATCTGTCCAGTATGAACTGATTTCTTTAGTATAAGACCGTGTAAGTGTTAAGTGGACCTTAAGTCTACTTCGTTTTCATTTGGAAATCAGTCAGTTTGTAGTTGCTTTTGAGACTATATTATAAACCATTCATGAGAGACTTTGTGGGCAACCATACAAATAGAAACGTCCTGCGTTACACCAGTCTCAAGGGTCTCATAAAGCAGAAGGTCGCTTGAGGTCATCATTAAAACGGGCTGAATACCAAACGCAGACTCTCTGCTCAATGATACTGCTGGGGGAAAATATAAATATGAATGAACTCTTGTTTTAACTCCTTGGAGGGCCATATTTTGCTATAAATTATTCACTTGTCTGAATGCTCACGGACGCTGGTTCTTTCAAACGTTCTCTCTCTTTCTCCTCTTCTCTCCAGAGGTCTGGTATATGATACCACGTATGGGAACCTGTTGAAAATAGACTCCAATGGAAACATCCTGGTGTGCACTCACGGCTTTGAGTACCTGAGAGGGTGAGTGAGGGTCAGTGGTGTATTGAGTGAGTTTGCTCGCAAATGCCCCCTCAACCTTTCTCTGACAACAGAAGATTTCAACAAAGTAGAGTGCTGCGTGGGACAAAACATTAAAGAGAGCCAGGCTGAAAGGCAATAAACTCAGTGTGAAGAAACAGCAGGATCAAGAGCTGTTAAAAACAGATCAAGAGAGACTAGCACAGCAGAGCGAGGCATTTAGTCTTTAATATCGCAAGTTAATGCACTCAGGGTCTTATTATTGCTTATTATTAAACTTAATATCTTAATCACTCAGATTCATGAACAAATCATTCAGACCAGTTTTGTGAACCAGATAAACTGATTGAATCAGTGCTTTCTTTAATCATAACAATATAAGCTTACAGATGTGCTCACTAAGCCATAATTGGAAACAAGTTCTTTTGGATGTGTTGACTCATCTGCAAACAAAAAGGGAAACACCTAGACACATTTGTGTGATGACAAAACAAAACCTGTTTATGCGAAAAGCTGGTTGTCTCTCCGTTTTTACGCAAATTCATCAAGCTGCAACATTTAACCTTGTTACCTAAGTTGCTGTAATTATAAATATTTTTAATTTTTAAATATTTTATATTTAATTATACATATATAATAAAAACAAGCCAATATTTGGTTCCAAATTAGATAGTCTGTTCAGTGATGGCTTAAATACTTAAATAGACTAAATCACAACTATATATATATATATATATATATATATACACACACACACACACACTATATTGCCAAAAGTATTGGGTCACCCCCTTCTAATGAACAGGTTTGACTTTAGTAATTTCTGTGAGTACAAATCTTAATGTTAAAGCATATAATGATATTCTATGATATTCTACACCAATGACTTGTACATACACTATATAGACAAAAGTATTGGGACACCCCCTTCTTTAGAACAGAAAAATGCACTTCCAAATCTGTGGCAACAACGATGGGAACATAATTCATGTATTTAAAAATTGTATTTCCGTCTCGGTTGCAACAGTTTTGGAAGTGTCTAAAATGACTGTACCCATATGTACAAGTCATTGGTGTTTGATAATAAGTTTTTGGCTCAAGGTCTGCATTTATAGTCACACCAGAGGTGTTAAACTGGGATTAGGACTTGATCAATAATCAATAATTTTCTTTTTTGAACCTTGCCTTATACACAGAGGCATTGTCATGTTAGAATAGAAAAGGGTCCTGTCCAAACTGTTGCTGTAATATTAGAAGCACACAATTTCCTAGAATATCATTATATGGTTTAACATTAAGATTTGTACTCATAGAAATTACTAAAGTAGTCAAACCTGTTCATTAGAAGGGGGCGACCCAATACTTTTGGCAATATAGTGTATATATAGGGTAGTTGACAAATAGGCAGTAAAAAATGCTGCTTCTTTTTTTTTGTAAAAAACCTTTTTGAAAAAGAAATGCATATATTTATGTAGTGTGAAGTCTGATCTTTCAGAAAATATAAAGGGTCACTAACTTCGTCGATTCTTTCACTGCTTTTTTAAACATTTTTACTGAATTGTACCATAAATTTGTCCTATGGTGTGACAGCAAAAATTAAGAAAAAAAAAACTCTTGATAATACATAAATAGCATGAGAGAGATTTATCTTCTTTGTTAGACACTTATTTTCATATAGTGCTATTTAATTCATATGAAATTATAATTAACATCATTTTTTCCCCATGACTTGTTGGACAATTTCAAGACAAACTTTGACAAAAAGACAAACTTTGCTGTCCTTCGTTCAAAACTTCTGAAAATTATACCATTTTAAGTTGAGTGATATTTATATCTCCCCTATTGCAATACTCAACTGTTTTTTTAAGATATTTTGAGATAAAAACAAATCTGTTCTTTTATGTATGTCACACCATAAGACATTATGTCACACTAAAGGAGAGAAATGGTAGTTATTAAATTACTTATATCTAATTTTGAACATGTCAAAGGAGAAAGAAAGTTTAATTTTGATACAAAATTGCGTGTGTGGCACAGCTAAATATGATTGATATTCAAACTATATTCATTAAGATGTGAATTAATTTTTTGTTGTATTTACTTTCTACATTGTTCTTTTAGGATCTCCTCCCTTCTGCGTGGATCCCTGTTAATTGTCTATATTTCCGTGTCCTCTCTCTTCCACTAATTTCTCTCCCTCAGTTCTTTCTGTTTCAAAAACAAAGTATCACATTTTATGCTTATTTTCATGACACTTTATAACAGTAAAAGTTTTCTGTAAAAACATCAGAAAATAGTTTAATGTAATTATTGCTTTTAAGAACACTGAAAATGATCAAAAAAGAATAAAAAGGAATTAAACAAATCTTATTTAATTATTTGAAATGCTTTTTAAAGAGACCTTGTCCTGTGGTGTGACAGTACAGGCGTCGCACCGGAGGATATTTTCTGTCACACCATAGGACGTTTCAGCCTTTTGTGTCAATTAATGACCTTGCTATTCCAAGCTAACCTGTAATTAGCGGTTAGCAAGACACATTTGCATAATTTTCCATGATTATGTAGTTTGACATGCAGTTTTTCATTAAAAAATCAAATTTAGGGGTGTCACACCAAAGGACAACAAAACTTATCATTTTTGTAGTGGTTCCAAAAAAGTTAAATATTTGAATTCTGGGACAAAAATGTACCATCTGCTCATGTCATGGGCTTCACAGGGGGCTTCAGCAACACGACCATGAATGGGGTCCTTAAGCTAATTAAAGTTTTCTCTGGAATTGGCCGATTAAAAATCAGGATATGGTGTCACACCAGAGGACGTGGTTTTCAGAGACAAAATGTATGAAGTTCCTACGCTTTCAGAAATAATATGGATGAAAAAAATGATTGCCATTTACTAAAATATACACTTATACAATTATGCTGGAGGTAATTTTATGCTTTTCTTTTTCATTTATAAAAGTTGTAATTTATTGAACCATGCTTGAGACAGTCACACCACAGGACAATTTTGAGATTTGGCTCCAAAAGAAATAAAAATCGAACAACACTGCAGCTTTTATAACAACAGGTCCATGTAGGACAAAGAAATGTTTAACCATTTACTGCATTTTAAATAACGACAATATTAATTATATTCATTTTTATCTTGTGGGACAGTGAAAATGCCATATCACGTCAACAACCCATATATATATATATATATATATATATATATATATATATATATATATATATATATAGCCTACATGAACATCGAACATTAATAAACATTATATAAACATCAAAATTAACATCAAACTTAGGGTCAGTAAGTTTATTTGAATTTTTATTTTATTTTATACATTTTATTTATCAAGGATACATTAATTACATTGTAATATTACAAAATATTGGATCTATTTCAAATGCTGTTCTTTTCTATTTTCTGTTCATACAAGTATCATGGAAAAAATGTATTTCACAAAAATATGAATCATGTGACACTGAAGACTGGAGTAATGTTTCTGAAAATTCAGCTTTGACATCACAGGAATAAATTACATTTTAAAATATATTCAAATAGAGAATAGATATTTTAATCTGTAATAATATTTCACAATGTTAATATTTTTACTGTATTTTTGACATGCAGTCTTGTTGAGCAAAGACTTTAAAAAAAACATAATCTGTTGAACAGTAGTGTATATATAGTAAAATATATCTTATATATAATAAAACATTTAATTTGACCTCCTGAGGTGGATGAACAACAGGATTAAGAAGAAAAAAGTTTTAACCCCTATTTTGTACTCTTTTTGTGGAAAATGTCTTGTCTGAGACCCAACCATGATGAACTCATATTAGTAGTGTATTTATATCCAACACCTGCCATAGAAGAGTTATGGAGTGTAGATTTTGTTGTTGAATTCCTAGTATGGGTTTCTCAGACTGATGAAAGATCTTGAGGACAGGTATAACTGGACCATTCACTAATGCTTTACACCTACATATTTCAGGATTTGAGTTCTGGCACTTCTTTTAAAATACACAACCATATTTACACATTCATATTCACACAGATTTAAGAACAGCAGCGGCATCAGGACAAAATATCATTCTTGTTTTTATTATTATTCTCACACTTGAGGACAAAGAGAGCATGGATCAGCACTGTGAGTTTCCTCATGTATAAGACAGCATAATAAAGGGTGTTTCATCAGACGCCACCCGACATGGGGTATTGTGGGCACGGTTTTATTTAGCAAGGGATCAGTTGTTTGAGAACAGTAGTTGTTAGCGCTCTCTCAACGATGCCTGCTGTGACATATTAGCTGGGCAGCTCAGTGACAAACTGTTATTGTTCTGTCACAAGCTTTCCGACGTGTTTCGAATGCTTTTATATATATATATATATATATATATATATATATATATATGGTGTGTCAGGAAGCGTATTTACCTGCTGTTATTCTCATTAATGTGTGTCTGTTTGCAGTGGACAGGTCAATGAGTATTATCCAAACAAGTTCATCCAGAGAGACGACACTGACCGTTTTTACGTCCTCAACACGCTCTTCAACCTATCAGGTACAGCGACACATTTACATGGACGTGCGAAAGGATAATTGATTTTGTTAACCTGATTTGTCCCTCTTCTTTCCTCAGAGACGTATCTTTATGCGTGCCTGGTTGACTTCTTCACCAAAAGCACCAGATACAAAAAGTGAGACAATTATTCTTTATAATTGCAAGAGTTATGGCTCTTTTACAGCTTCACTGTCTCTCCGTCATGTGAATGATATTCATAATTAGCAATGTTTGCTAAAACAAGCATCACTATTAATCTTGCTTATGCTTACAGCTAGGGATATCAATAAACCTTTTTGGTTTCAGAAGGTTCACACGGCACACATTAAAACCCGGAACACATTAGCAACCAGATAACAAAGCCTTAGCAAGCCAAAAATTATTAAAATAAATATAAAAAAGGATTAAATATAAAAATCTGGATATAATATAAAGACATATGGAATAAAATATGTTATTTAGAGGCACAAACTGAGCAAAAATATGCAATTTGGTGCAGATGTTGTTATTTATATGGACAAAAAGTATGATAAAATTCTAGTTTGTAATGTAAATCATATCTTTATAACAGTATAGCAGACTGCTTACATAAAGTGCTTATAAATATCAGTTGTCACTCCGTTTGTCCCAATAATATTTATTAGTAAGATGATATTTCATTGCTTAGCTTTATGATCAAAGCTCTGTAGGTTTTATTGGAAAATGTAGTGTTGTGCAATACAATGATGATTGGGAGATGAACAAATAAACATTCCTCAAAAGCCTGATATATGACCGTTCTCTGTAGAGCCCACCTTCTCATGTGCCACGATTGGTCAATTATATATAATGCCTGCATGTTATTGGTCAAACTACTTTAAGATCATTACCTTCAGCAAGTATGAAAACAGGAAAACAAAGCCAAAACCTGGATATTTTAGGCAATATAGAAATCCTGGCCAGAACGTGTCCCGTAAAAATGGCACGTATGGTCACCCTATAACAAAGTATATACTACCAATCAGATGACAGGAGGTATGTAATAGATTATGAACAACAGTTTTTTTCAGCCAAATTTTGATCATGTTGAGTCCTTAAAAAACTGCTATCCCTGATGGGTTTATTTGGAAACTTAAAATATGCCCAATAAGTGTCAACAATCTGTTCCACTCACTGTTTCTTTCCCACTTAGTTGCCAGAAAGGGTTCAAACACGGGGACTTGTTCATGTTACACAGAAGCATGTTTCAAGACGTGAGGGACGCCATGGATCACCTTCACGACACGGTAACCAATTTTATACTGACTAAATTTATGAATTTACTTACCCTCTCATGAAAGAGTTTACTTACAAAGTTAGTTCCAATTAAAATATGACTTTAAAGGTAAGGTAGGCGATTTCGGAAAGCCTAGCAATAGTAAAACATACGATTCCACCCTCCCTGCAAAATCACTCTCCAAAGCCACGCCTCCTCCAAAACACATGACCGCGCTCCAGCAGACCAGAGACTAACCTGAACATTACAGTACAAAGCGCATAATAATTACAATAATAACGCCTTCCATTCTCGCTCAGTGTGCAAATACATACGTTGACAGGCAGGTAGGACAATATAAATACAGACGATATAAATACATTTAGTTTTTCAATTACATTTAGACCACTTAACTTAGTGATTGCCATCGGGATGTGAAGAGACTTTTAACCAGCATAACAAAAATATGTTTTTGAACCAAATCACCTACCTTGCCTTAAAGAGCAAAATATAATCATTCCATACAATGTGAGTGTTTCACATTACAGTGTTTTTAATCAGTCATTGTTATTTTTGTCCTATAGGGCACTCTGAAGGAAAGAACACTGAAGAACCTGGACAAGTATGTGATTAAAGATGTAAGTGGTAATTACATATAATCATTTTTTTCTCAAATCGCTCAAATTGTCATTGCTATATGATTATAGGTATTTGTGTGTGGCAAAAGACTCATTCATATATGTATCATTTTGTCTAGCCTCGTCTTCCCGTGTTACTGAGCCGTATCAAAGAGGTCGCCAAAGTGTTTCTGGCCACCAACAGCGACTTCAGTTACACCGAGGTAAGGAGAGCGCCAGACCCCTAGAAATAATTTAAACTGCCACTGACAGGCTGCATATCATTGCACTCTGTCATTAATATTCATAATTCCATTTTAATGACACTGTATTATATATTTTCTCAAATTAGGCTATTATGAAATACTTACTGGATTTTCCGGCTGGCTCTAAGGTGAGCAGCATGATCACTCTGTGACTGACACAAAAACCAGTGTTTAGTGTTGATTCTGAGAAACTGCTTATGACTCTTCTTGATCACACACACATAAAGATATTCAGATTCTGAAATGACTCGTGTTGTCTAGAACCCCAAGAAACCGTGGCGCTCGTACTTTGATCTGGTGGTGGTGGACACGAGGAAGCCCATGTTCTTTGCAGGGGGGACAGTGTTACGACAAGTAGACACGGTGAGTTTATGCTGTGCACTGCTACCTATATACAAAAAAAGTAGTGCTGTCAAACGATTAATCGCATCCAAAATAAAAGTTTTTGTTTACATAATACTGTGTATATTTATTATGTATATATAGATACACTCACATGCAGCATATATTTTGGAAATATTTACATGCATATACATTCATATATTTATATTCTTATATAAATATATTTAATATATAAACTTAACATTTTTCTTAAATATATACATGCATGTATTTGTAAAAGTAAATACATTTAGAATGTTATGAAAGTTTCCATTTCAAATACTGTTATTTCTCTTCATCAAGAATCCAAAAAGGTGTAGCACAGTTTCCACAAAAATATGAAGCAGCACAATTATTTAGAACATTAATAATAATAATAATAATAATAATAAAAGTGACTCTTGAGCATCAAATCAGCATATTAGAATGATTTCTGAAGGATCATGTGACACTGAAGACTGGAGTAATGATGCTAAAAATTCAGCTTTACATGGCAGGAATAAATTACAAGTTAAAACATATTCACATAAAAACCTGTTATTTTCAATTGAAATAATATTTAACAATATTACAGTATTTTTAATCAATTAAATGCAGCCTTCGTTCAAAAAAACACAACCCCAAAAGTTGAACGGTTGTACTTAAGTAACACTGCACACTGTATAGTTTCAGAAACATTGAGACACTTTGAGTTTAGTGAAATATCAGCAAACATCTAGTTTAAGTTTGGACTGCACTCAGATCTCATCCTTCTCTTCCTGTTGTAGGACACTGGGAAGCTGCGTATCGGCACATACACAGGAGAGCTTCAGCATGGGACAGTGTATTCAGGAGGTACTCTGATGTTCTCCTCATCATGATGATCTGTTCGCTAGGCTTGCATGAAGGCACTCCTTTGGCTTATGTCAGTTATCCTTGTTCATCCCCTTTCTTAGGATCTTCTGATATTGTCTGTGATTTGCTGGATGTTAGGGGGAAAGACATCCTCTATGTGGGGGATCACATCTTTGGCGATATCCTCAAGTCAAAGAAACGTCAAGGCTGGAAGACTTTCCTGGTGGTTCCTGAGCTTGTGAAGGAGCTGCACGTGTGGGCCGACAAAGCCAGTGAGTGTGCGCTCATCTAATAAAATAATATTTCCTTATTTGGTAAAGAATGGATAAAAATACTGTCTCTTGTTTCTTTTTATAGGTATGTTTGAGGAGTTAAAACATCTTGACATCTTCCTTGCAGAATTATATCAGTGAGTATGACTTCTCACATGCAGCGTTATCACAGTCACCAAGTGCAATACTTGACATGATCGATAGATGGCGCTAGAGCACTGTTCTTAGTTGATATTAATTAGATTTTTATTTTTATTGTAGAAAATGGATTATATATTATATTACATTGGCTTTTGTTTTATAATATTCATGTTTATATTTCTAATTTGATATTTCCAGACTTCACGTATTTTGTCTCTTTACAAACTTTTTTTTCTGGGTATTTATGTACAGAAAAAACCTGAAACGCACACAAACATCAACATCAAATGAGCTTCTCAGCTGACCTCTCATTCTATCCCATCAGGCATTTAGACAGTGGAAGTCAAGAGTGCCCGGATATTAGTGCGATTCAGAACAGGATAAAGGTGAGTTTTCATGTTTTCACATCTGACTTCTTCTTCATGCAAAATATGCAGAATTTTGTGTTTATACCAGAGAAACTCTATAGTCATCTTTTAAAGTGCTAAAACTTATTTTAAAGTTGTTCATTTGTGTTTCAGATGGTGACGTACGGCATGGATCTGTGCTATGGGAAAATGGGCAGTCTTTTACGCTGTGGTTCCACAAAAACCCTGTTTGCCAGTCAGTTACTGCGCTATGCAGATATATACTCTACCTCCTGCCTCAACCTCCTAAACTACCCCTTCAGCTACCTCTTCAGAGCCCCTCTTGTCCTGGTAAGTTGGTCCTGGCTAAGTAGACTGGAATATAATTGTTTTGTCTTATTAATTATAAATATTCATATTTTGTATGTATGTGTGTGTGTGTGTGTGTATATTTCAAATCTGTAAATATCATGAACAGGTGCTGGTGTTTTAGGAATGTTTTTTGCTTTTATTTGCAGCTGCCACATGAGGCCGCTGTGGAGTCTCAGACTAAAGAGCAGATCGCAGAGCTTTCGGAGCACATGCTCAAAAACACCAACATCAAGGTTTGAATTGCACACTCACTTTCATTTTTCATTCTAATCATTCCGTTATATATTTTGACTTTTTTTATGTATTCTTAATGTATTACACCTAAGCATCAATTGTTACAATATTATTTTAAGTTGTGTTTTAAATTGAATCAGAATCAGAATGAGCTTTACTGCCAGGTATGTTTACACATACGAGGAATTTGTTTTCATGACAGAAGCTTCCGCAGCGCAACAGAATGACACCGACAGAACAAAAAACACAGATAATAAAAAGAAGAATTAAAAAGAACAAGTAATAAGGAATAATAATATACAAATTGACAATTGTATGTACAGGTATATAACAGTAGACAGTTTTGTAGGTACTGGTATATTATGTGCAATTGAAATGTAGACTAAGTATGTGTGTTAGATAAATAAGTGTATAAGAGTATAAGTAGTGTGTGTACCATAATTATTGTCAAGTGTTCATGAGATGGATTGCCTGAGGGAAAATTGATGTTTTTTTTCCCTTTTCTAAATATTAAATTGATTTGCATTATCATTGCATCTTTCCCACACAGCGGCAATGTGAGTGTGACGACGGTGACTGTGGACAAGATGATAATTGTGCCCGAAATAACCCGGCTACATCTACAGAGACATGAGGACTGGTTTTTTTCTTAACTGCTGTAAATATGAACTTTTTATTTAGTATGTTTCACTTTTACAGTATCCATTCCTGCCTTAAAACTGTGTATTGATACACAGCGCTTGTGTGGTTGATTTGTATTAGCTTGAGCATGAGTAAGATTCCACTTCTGGCAGATAACTGTGATTAAACGGAATTTGCCAAGTTTTTTTGAGATGTCATGTTAAGTTAAAAGCTTTTGTGTTGTTATTTGTAAAGCAAGAGTAAAATCTTTATTTAACCGTTTTATAAAACTTTTATATTCTGTGTATTTAATTAAGACCTTTGATGGAAGGTATTTAGTCTTTTGCATGTCAACCAACTGATTTGCAGGATTTTGAGGTCTCATTGGTCAGTTTTTTTTGTTTTTTTTTAAATTTGTTTATCATATCTCCTCATATGTGACTGATTCCTATACAATAATGCAGGAATGTGCATATAATAGGCTAACTTAAATTAGTAACTTTAAAACTGTTTTCATGTTCTATTTATTTACTATTTTTCATAAGCATATTGAAATGAAATATTAAAGTGCTTTAATTTAGACTACTTCTGTTGTAATTTATTTCTATCTTAACAAAACTCATAATACTAGCACGTGTAAAGGTTAATTTCCAGTTGTATTCAGTTAAACCATAGTTGGTTCCTGCATGGGAGCCTTTTAAAAGCTTATCAACGCAGTTTTATTTCACAAATAGACCATATAGAGAATAAGGAACTGTTCATTTGTGTTTCAGATGGTGACGTACTGCAAATTTATATATGTGACCCTGGACCACAAAACCAGTCTTAAGTCGCTGGGGTATATTTGTAGCAATAACCAAAAATACATTGTATGGGTCAAAATTATCCATTTTTCTTTTATGCCAAAAATCATTAGGATATTAAGTAAAGATCATGTTCCATGAAGATATTTAGTGAATTTCCTACCATAAATATATCAAAACTTCATTTTTGATCAGTAATTTGCATTGCTAAGAACTTCATTTAGACAGCTTTAAAGGCAATTTTCTCAGTATTTTGATTTTTTGGCACCCTCAGATTCCAGATTTTCATATAGTTGTATCTCGGCCAAATATTGTCCTATCCTAACAAACCATACATTAATGGAAAGCTTATTCAGTTTTCAGATGATGTAGAAATCTGTTTCGAAAAATTGACACTTATGACTGGTTTTGTGGTCCATGGTCACAAATATAAAAACGGTGATAAAATAGGCAAGGGAAAAAACTTTTAATCTATGACGTGAATTAATCAACAAACGGACATCTTCAGGAAAATCTCTGCTCGGTGTCCGTAAGATGGCGGCAAAGACTATAGTGTGTGCACTCGACTTGAATGGAAACCTTTCCTTTTATGATAATCAGCTGTTGGAGCATAATTGGAAAATTAGACCGTTTATCTTGACTTTGCGTATAAAAGGATAAACAGCTCCTTTATAATATAGCGCTAACGTTACTGTGTTCGTACAGTAAGATCTCGCGCTAATTTGTTTTTATTTCCGTTGCGTCAACCAATTTTAACCTGAGAGAGAGGAACGATTACCTGGCTAAAATTATCTTTTTTTTCTTTCTTTTTCCAAGGACCGTAAAACAACATTATAAATTAGCAAATTAACAACATTTATTACCGCAGATATCGATATGTATACTTACAATGATTATCATTAAAGGCAGCCCATGTAAAGGTATGTTGCTCCTGTATTGTGTAACTCAAACGTTAGAACTCGAGGAATAGTGTGTTGTTTAAACTCAAAACGATTAAAAGAATAAAAATAAAAATACAGAGGTTTGTGTGTAAATCCCACTTTGCACTTTGTAATGACCAGCAAAATAAAAGCCTATGGCACTTTCCATGAACACAGCACCTGAGGCATTAGAGGAACAATTATGTGATTTTGTTGTGAGAATTTAGATAGTTTAACAAACAATATAAATAAAACTATTATTGCTTAACCTTACAGACAAAGCTGTCCATTAAAATTGTGATTTTGGCCTGTCTTGACCTTCATGACTGAATGTAACATTAACATCATAAAACAAACATCATTTGAATTCATTACAGTACAGTTCTACAGTACAATCTTTTGTTGATTAAAAAAAAGAAATTTAGCATTCAACCCTGTTACTGGATTATTTAACGTACAAAAATATCATTCTTAATGAAGTAACATTATATAGCATGAAGTAGGCTAAATTATATCTGAATTCAGTGCGGACTGCATTTGTCAAGCTCAACCATTCAGCCCTATTATTGCAAAAAAAGACAAGAAACTAAGATTTTTCTTTAAGATTTAAGTCAGCCATTACCTACAAAGCAACATTTGGTAGTAGACTATTGCAAGAAGACTAGCTAGATTTTGCTTGACATGAGGCTAATAATCAATATTTACACTCGATTTTTAAAGAATTTCTCGCCCTCTTTTGAACCATATTCTTGGAAAGTGTCTGATGAAAACAACTAGGTTCTCCAATAGAAGATTTGACACGGAAGGCTTTGATCAGTGACAATGACAAATGAAACCGATTTCTCTAAATAAATCCCAATGTGTTAAGGATGAAGTCTTGTGTACACTTGCTATTCCTGTGCTAAACCCTTAGTATGGATTGACTGCCATTTGACTTTAACTGGATCCAAGTGTCACACAGACTCAATTTCAAACAGATCCAGCAAACCACATTGGAGTTTGCTTTAAAATTAAGTTACTACATCACGAATAACAATGTAGTGGTTTTAAGACACCAGACCTCCTTTGGACAGTTTCACATGCGCATTCCGGCAGCTTGACAATCCTGAGGCCTATAAGACTATTTGAGTCGATTAAAGCTTCAATAACAATTTTAACTTTAACTCAAGTGGTCTTTGACCCTTTTTGAGTGACCTTCAAATGAAACTCGATAAGCACAAACACTAGAGTACAATTCAGTGGTAATTAACTTGTTGCATCATGTCTAACACAGTTCAACCATCAAGCCAATACAAGGTGTAACTGATACTAAATAAAACCAAACACGCACACAAATTTGTTTTTTTCTCCATAACTAAAAAGCAGATGTGACATCAGATTAAAGTATACAGACTATTGAGCAAGTTAAAGCATCCTGTTAAATATAAGAAGGGGGTTTTGGTTCTTAGCATGTAGAACATTTGATCAATCTAAAGAACCTTTTTATAAAAACATTTTGTCCCATGGAAAGATTCCATGGATGCTGAAGGCTCTTCATGAAACCAGATGCCAATAAAACCTTTATTTTTTAAGTGTGTTTATCAGAAATTATGGTTCGACGAGGAACTTTCAACATCCATGGTATCTTTCCATTCCACTAACAATTATTATTATTATTATTTTTTATAAATAAAGGTTCTTTGGCATAGATAGGTTCCATGAAGAACCTTTCACATTCATGTAACCTTTCTATTGGACAAAATGTTCTTTAAAGTAGAAAAAGTTTCTTTAGATTATTAAAATGTTCTTCACGCTATAAGAAAAAAATGGTTCTTGTTAGAACTGTTCACTGAAAGGTTCTCTAGTGAACCAAAAATGGTTCTTCTATGTGGCATTGTTGCCAAACCCCCTTTTTGAAACTTTTAACAGTGATATAGTGGAAAAACATTCTTCACATTAAGTTAAACATGGTTCTTTTAAAAACCAATCACTGAAAGGTTCTTCGAACCAAAAATGGTTCTTCAACCATCTGAAAACCCCTTTAGGAAGTTTTATTTTGAAGAGTGTGATGATGTGTCCCGTATGATAGCACCGCAGACACATATAATCTCCCATTCCTCACATTCCACTATTTCCCAGCAAGCTTTGCAAACGTGCACTGACAAGTCACAGTCATTACTAGAGTGGTGGAGGTGCTCCGCTTGCCTTGAGTTTCCCACCTCAATGGATAAACAGGGTTAAGGTTTAACCCCAGGCGTATTACTAAAATTGCACCAATGCCTCGGTGTAAAAACCGACTTTGATGAACAAATTTCATTGCAGAGACCATTTTTATCACTTAAGAGCTGATAACGACACGTTTACAGCCTTCACGTGTAGTGTTTCTTGTGAAGTTATGATAATAAAGTAACCTATGCTTCTTCAACTTCATAAAGTCAACAACAGTATTCATATAGATACAGGGCAAGTACAGACACCTTGGGTAGTGACTCGCCTCGCTCATATAGGCCCGGTATGCATGATTCAGAGCCTATAGGCTTGATTCACGCAGTTATGTTAAGAACGGTCTCAGCAATGCCGAGAGACACGTTTAGCAGTCCTGGGCCCCTCTCCTGACCATCCCCCACCCCTGGACTTGCCTCCCTACATTCCACCAAAAACATTCCCTTCCCCCTGCTAACCTGCGAGAAGGGAGGGTCCGACCCGTGCACCTTTATTCGGCCTTTAGCTCCAAACGAAGCCTAGCGCCTGATAACATGACAACTGAGGGAAATGGCAAGGCTGCCGAAAAAAAAAAAAAGAGGCCTGAACTCAGCTTGAAGTCCAAAAAGAAGTGATTTTATTTCTCAAACACATGCGTTACAGTTACAGTTGGAGGTTAATCTTACGTAAGGGGACGACCTGACTGATCTGGCACTTATTTCCCAGGGTTCCCGTGAGCGTTGAGCATATCAGAGGCTAAATGCTATGACAATACTATTGCACTGCTAGAATGGATGGTACAGTAGTGCAACATCGTCAGAGCAGCTGACCTCAGCACATCAGCACGTGGACAGAGGGACAGCTATCTTCTCTGACCAATGACTGAAAATATAAACCCTAATAATATATTTTTAAATTGTTTTCAATAAAAACAATGATTTACATAGGCCTTTTGCACAACATACATATACACACAGACACACACACACATATATATATATATATATATATATATATGTGTGTGTGTGTGTGTACGTGTACATAGGCCTATATATTTTGCTATATATATATATATATATATATATATATATATATATATACACACACACACACACAATAAAATGCACAACTTAAAACAATATAACAACATTATTAATACAACAATACTACTATTTTTTTCCCAAATAAACTATTTAAAAATTATTTACACTGTTAATTTTATATATAATTCAGCAGTTACAGTTAAATCAAAATGCAAGCAGAAGAACTAAAAACAATATAATAACAATATTAATATGACAACAACATTAATAATATTGTTTACACTATATGTTCAGGTGTCTTTGTTATACAGTGTAATATACATTTAGTTACTGAGTAATATTAATTAACAACATGCACTCACAATAGGGTTAGGATTAAGATTTAGTTTTGGGTTACTGCATGTAATTATTTATAATTTACTGTTATTACTATAGTAAATACATGCAAGGTGTAATAAGGACATTGAAAAATAAAGTGTTACAGTGTTAGAGTTATAATATAGTATTGTTAATAGTAATTAAATGATTAAATATTACTGACAATTATTATTTACAATTAAATATGTGGTCTTTTTACAATAAGTGAAGAGGCAATAATAATAATAAATGCAAAAATAATACTCTCTAGAAACTGATTTGAAGCAAGTTTGTCAAACATTTACAGTCTGCAGTAAATTTGTACAGTGTGTCAGCTTTCCTGGTTTTCCAGGTCTCCACATGTTAAATAATGTCAGAGCAGGAGAGAGGTGAAGGCAATAGAGGGAGGTGGAGGGCTCTGTTCTATCAGCCAATGCCCTTTTAATATTGCACTGCTCTTCTGACTGGCCAGTAGTACAACAGAAAAAGGGCAATGGACAAAACATGGTTAATATCACCATACAATCATTCCCCTCGATACATTTGACCAGTTGCATTGCATTTAGATTTATTTGATTTCTTACAGTTCATGTGCAGATGACAATTCATTAATGTATTACTCACAACCAAATAATTAATCTATAAACTATGACTAAATGATGGCAACATCCACTAAACAAATTTAAAAAGAAGGCTTGGCAAAATAAAAATTAAAATCGCATCTTACAAAAATAAGCACATCTTTCCCACATTTCCTTTACGGTTTGTCTCAGTGGGGCTCTGCTTTATGCAATGAAAACAATTTTTAGAGCTTGAAAATAACTTGTTTCAGTTTTAATAGTGCAATTAAATAAAAAGCTAACTTTTTAAATGGACGTCTCTCTGATTCAACTTAACTTTCTCCAGGAGTGAGTTGGGAATATGTCAGCACATCTGACAGAAAGAATCACAGTATTCCTAAAACAACTGCAACATTTTTCTTGATAGTTACGTAAGATTAAGTCAAATCGAAACAAACTTTACAAAAAGAAAACAAAAACAGAGACAGGCAGTTGTTTTGCTTTTTATATGCGCAAAACACCAATGACAATTTTAATTCAGGGTGCCCACATTTTTCATGATTTGTCCATGACTTTTCCAGCGTTTTATAAAGACTAAATTACGATTTTAAAAAATACAAACACTACAAGTATTTATTTGACTTGAAATAGCTATTTACAACTGAGCATAATTAAAACGTACACTGACTACAGAAATTTCCAGGACTTTTCCAGGCCTGGAAATCACTTAAAATTCCCTAGTATTTAGTTTTCCAGGACAGTGGGAAGCCTGTGAGGTTTAGGAAATTATGCGTTTTTAAAACTCAAAAACACATTTAAACACGTTGATTTACAGTGGTCAGAGCTATAAAAGTAAGAAAACGCTTTAACAGGTTGCTTAATTTGCATTAGCATTTTCAAAAACCTGTTGATAATCATAATAAACTTTACGAATTACTGTCTAACCCTAATTAATTCGCCAACAATTTACAATCGCATTAGATGCATTCTGATAGAGTTAATACTAGAATTAATTCGAATTAAACGCGCTCGCCACTTTCGCGTGTTTGTTTTTATTCGGATTAAATGTAAAGCATCGCTAGCCCCACTAAAGTTCGGCAGGCAAACGAATTTACAGTTAATAACGGTGATGTGTTTACCTCAAATTCACACCGTTTAAAAAGGTAAATCGTACCTGATCACGCCATCAGAGCGTGCATTTAAACAGTAGCATTTCATCTAGCCTTCTCTGTTTCCTCAGACAGCAAACATTGCGCACATAAACGCTGCATACTACAGAAGAGATCTCGTACCCAGGGTTTGATGGCACACGGTCCTGATGCGCATGAAAATGAGGCGAGTGGATTGGTCCCATCCATCCAAACTCTCCTTTACGCCCTACAGCTCCCGCCATTTCCGCCCAATCATCCCAAATGCATGAAGAGCACATAGTGAACCCCAAATTCATGAATGGCAGCGAACCAAGGGAGGGACACTCCGTCAGCGAAAGAAAAAAAAAAAACGGAGGGGGAGAGTGAGAGAAGAGGAAAAGTTGAGTAAAAGGTGCAAAACCTGAACGCCTTCGTCTTCGGTCCTTTTTCAAATGGCAAATGCATTAAGACTCTCCGTTTGCGAGAGCGCAAAGTTAAAATCTTACCGCGCGGCTCTGCAAAATAAACGAGCAAATGTAAAGACGCGCGGCGTCACGGCCTTCCAGCGTCAGACTCCATCTTTGACTAGTTGACATTCAGATCTAGCCGGAGCAAATGCCTCATTTGCATGCGCGCCGCTGATTGGCCCGCTGCTGCGCTAGTCTCTGCCGCGCGACCAGCCGTTGGTTGAATCCTCAGCTCCTCGGCGCTGTGACTCGTGCTGTGATTGGACGCTAAACTGATACCGCCGCTGCATACTTTAATTGAACACCAAATACGCGACGCACTGTGTCTCATTCACAAAATCACCGCCGTCCGCTCTGATCCCAGATGATACTACTGCTCAAATACATGCGTTAGAAGCATTTACGATCTCATTTCATTGTTATATTACAGTATTTCTTGATTATTAGCAGTTTTAATGCAAAACTCAATACTTTAGAAGGGTCTGAAATGGTGTAGGATTTTACACAGATGTGAACTAAATGAAAGTTCAGAGTCAGACTGGTTCTATATGAATATTTATATTACGTAATTGATGTAGCCTAAATAGTCACACGAACTGAGATGTTTCATTTCATTTCACCATTTCAAAAGACGATATCTGTGTCAAAGCGCAATAAAGTATCTCATACAGTTATGAGGTACATAATATTTAATATTTAAGCCTGTTTATTCATTTTTGATTGATCACATTTTTGATGGACTTATTCACATTATAAAATTAGATTTTAAAGCATTTTAACATTAAATGAAACAAAGAAAAATGCATTTAAAATGAAATAAGAAAAATGCACTTATGCATTGGCTTATATATTTCATCAATAAATCTGTCATTAAAACTTTAAAGATGTGTTTAGGAAATGTATGAGGAACATCTTATTCAAATGCACATTTTACATTTATTTTTCTTAAACTTGCATTGCTACAGGGCTATTGTTTATTTATTAATAATATTTTTTACATTTTATTTAGAGCTTTACAAAACGAAAATGCACTGAACTCTAAAAAGTACATTTTAACTAAAAACACTAGTTTTAATACTTCAGATGACATAAATATAAATATGCACCTTTCTCTCATAAGCCTTTACGCAGATTATGGGAGATTTTGTGGGTCGGGCCACAGCGGTGGGCCGAACCAGGGCTGGTTCTGGGTGGTGCTTGAGTCGCCAGTGAGCTTTGATTGACATCTGGAGGAGGGTAGTGGGCTGTGAAATGTGGCATTCTTGGCCAAGGGAGCTGAAATAATGGTATTGTTTAGTGAGAAAGGGCCCGTTTCCCCCCCCCTTTGCCTCTCTCTGTCCCCCAATCTGAAGGGATCTGATTGTGCGGTTACTCTGTTAAAAGTGTTTGATGTGGGCAATGCATTCAACAGTCTGCGAGAAAAACTACAAGGGATGTTCTGCCTCTGTCTTTCGTTCTGTGGGCCATTTAAAATCATAACTGACTCCACACCTTGCTTCTCTGATTTATCACGCTTTTCAATTATGTTTTTTAATCCAAATTTATACATTTATAAACAATAAACATGTTTTTCAAACCACTAATAACTCATTTCTGCTGTCATATGTTGCATTCTATAAATCATTTGAATTCATATGGACTCTGGTATGTTCTGTAAGTGGATTCTCTTTAAAGGTTATCATGTTACGCTGTTCAAGGGTTGATGTGCAACTCAAAAACATGCACAGAAAATCTCAACAGTAAGGCTAGTTGCTTCATTTTTAATAGTAGTATATATTCACAGAGAAAATGTAAAATTTTAACACTACATTAATCGAAACATAAAAATAATTATTTTTTGTTTCAAGTGAAAGTAGCTATTTTTAATCCCATTTGTTTTAATGATAGTAAGAAAGGTGAGTGGAAATGTATTTTGTATTTAATTATTTTGGGAAGCATAGTTAGAAGAAATATCATTCTTCTAATTCCAGAATAATGTTTTGAGCAAAATATTTGTCTTTTTCTTTTTCTTATATTTGTATTGAATAACAACATGTTTGAAAATCATCAAATGAATGCAATAAAACACAAAGAATAGGAAAACTAATTTTGCGGAGGAAATAAAGTTGTGTAGATATTTCTAAAACACTTTAAGAAACATGCCTGTTATTTACTGTTTTCTATGTTAAATATTCGGAGAATTATCAACAGAATTACAGCTGACGTAATTCTCCAGGAATGATTCAGAAATGTGTTTAAATTATTCAAAAAAACAGATCTAATTGTATTTAATGGATTTCATCAGTGTCTTCATGTCACCTTTAATTTCACAGTACGAAAGACAGGCTTTTCAACTTTTTGGAGTTTACATTTCATAAGAATTATAGTAATAATTATTTGTGAAACTCTGGAAATGATCAAGAAAAATTAGTAACAGAAAAACAGTTTTACACAGAAAGGATGGAATCATATTTACATTAAATAAAAGACATGTAATTGACTACACTTCTTCGAATAAAACAGCAAATCAGACATTTTAATTAAATAACAGTTTTAAAAAGATTTCCTTTGGTAGAAATTATTTTTCATTTCTGTGTGGTCAAACTGTAATTTTCCATTTAAGATGGTTTCATCACATGTCTCTCTTCAGGGTTCTGATTTAAATTATATTTTTTATGGTTTAATTCTTGCGGTTTAAAAATGATTTATACCTGATTTAACCAGAAAACTAGTTTTGTTGTTATAAGTTCATCTATTTAGTCTGATTCAACAACGTCAAGGAATATTTTTGACTTAAAACACATTCATTTGAATGTTGGGTGTTTTTTTTTTACATCACACTATTTTTTAGTATTTAAATTTGTTTTGTAAAATGTTATGCTCAGTGAGTTTAGAGTTCAGATTCAGTCCATGAAAAACAAATTAAAATACATTTTTAAAAGTCACAAAAAAGTATTATTATTATTATTATTATTATTTTTTTTTTTTAAGTAATTCTGGTTTTTAAAAAGAGTAAATGATGCTATCCAAAACTGTTACTTTTTAATTAAATCCAATATTTTGACTTTTCGAACATTTTTTTCTTTTTCACCTTTGAATTCATTTGAAATGCTTCCTGTTTGATCTCCAGCAGTCATACCTGAGCGCTGTTTCCGAACGAGAACAGGAAACCTTTCAAACATGAGAGGTAGAGTTTTGTTATTGTTCTTTCTTTCCCCCAATTCCCTTCCTCCAAAAATGTTCCTCCCCTCTTCCTCTGCCCTTTCACCTTTCCCTGCCTACCCTCTTCTTCTCCATCCCATGCCTCTCTCCCTCATGGATCACCCAAGAGGGAAAAGCAGCACTGATAGGCAGTCATTGATCATTTCCCCGATCCGAGCAGAAGGTTAATGGATGAGCTTCTTCTATCGCTGTCACAGCGGGTGGTGACACGGACGGGATGCGAATCCCTTTGAGATTCACCGCTCTTTTTTGGAGTGGAGACCCCACCTCCAGTTTACCAGAACTCTTCTCCCCCCCTTGTTTTGCCTTAAGAAGTGCTGTCTACCCTTTCCAGCCCAAAGCGGGTGTGTGGAGCGCATGCCCGGCATTCCAGCTGTGTGGGTGGTGGTCCGGGGTTCTCAAGCTGAACGTGACACCAGACATCACACGTTTCTGTAGGGGGATTCCAGCCGTATTCTGAGCTTACACATGCTCGGGGTGTCAACATTCACGCCAAGAACCTTTCTGCTCATTTTGCCTTCGTACAGCACCTTCAGTCCTAAAGCCATTTGGTTGGCGTAACATTTCAGTACTAAACTGACAAGGAATTGTGAGGAAAAAAAAACAATGCAATTATAAATGAGAGAATAAGTGATGGTTGTGGAATTAGATGGAATTAAAAAAGCATAAAGGAAAAACATTGATTTATTATTTCACAAACAATCAACTGGTCTTTAGTAAGCTAAATGTATATTTAGCTACATGAAATTCTTTTTGGGAAGCTGACATGTCCTGGAATGTGACATGCTGTACTCCGTCTAAAACATTTTTTGTGTGTTTTTTATGTTTTTGAAACAAGTCTCTAATGCTCACCAAAGCTGCATTTAGTTGATCAGAAATATTGTCAGGTGTTATTACAGTTTAAAATAACTCTTGTGTGTTATAATTTAAGATGTAATTTATTCCGTTGATGGCAAAGCTGAATTTGTGTTACACAATCCTTTAGGAAGCACTCTAATATGCTGATTTGCTTCTGAAAAATATTTATTATTAATAACTTTTGTGGAAATGTTAATTTTTTTCAGGAATCTTTGGTGACTAGAAGGCTGAAAAGAAAATAAATTATTTAAAATAAAAATAGAAATATTTTGGTAACATTATAAATGTCTTTACTGTCACTTTCGATCAATTTAATTCAACCTTGCTGAATTAGTATTAATTGGTATTTTTTTTAAAAGCTTACTGATCCCAAAGTTTTGATTGGTATAGTAAATAAGTTAATGAATCTTAAATTATAAAATTTCTTTCATTTCTGTAATGATTTTTTAATCACTCTTTAACCTTAGTTCATTTTAAGTGCAGTGTAAATTCCTGGAATATTTTTATTTAATATGAAAATATGTATAATATTTTATCTATCTATCTATCTATCTATATCTATATCTATATATATATATATATATATATATATATATATATATATATATATATATAAAACATCATACACTCTAAAGGGTTGTTTTCACAGTAATGCCATAGGAAAAAAAAAATTGGATCCCCAAAGAACCTATCTGTGAACAGTTCTTAAAAGAACCATTTTCTCCTTATTGTAAAGAACATTTTTAATAATCTGAAGAAACTTTTTCAATTATAAAGAACCTTTTGTGGATTGGAAATGTTCCGTGGATGTTAGTTTATTCATGAAACCAAAAACGCCAAAAAAAAAAAAGAAAGAAAGAAGGAAAGAACCCTTATAAAGTTCAAAATGCCAAAAGTGATATATTATATATATATATATATATATATATATATATATATATATATAGTGATATGTTTTTTTAATTCCATCAGTTGTTACAACCACCCAAGAAAGTTCATAGCCTACTTGTGATTTTGTCTTTTTAGTAGCCTATTAAAATGTTACGCCAACTTTTGAAATGATCATACACAGCACCTAAAATACATATCCTATAAATTAGTCCATGTCTACATAATGCATTAACTTCCCAAATGTATTCGGCTTCTCCCATCATTTTCAACACTGCCGGCATGCTCTGTGAGAGCCAAAGGTCCAAAGCATACTTTCCAACCCATGTGTTCCTCAGTAGCTCCTCCAATCCATTAACAAAACTTCAGAGGAATTCCTCACTTCATTTCACAGAATACATGCGGAATATACACAGGGGTCAAAGGGCACAGGGGTAGAGGAGCCCACCCCACACAGGGGCACACAGACCTTATTCAAACAAGCCCTGAGGGTCGGGGGGGAGGAGCACTGGACGTTACTTTAAAGATAGCCTATAATCAAAGCATCCACCTACAGCCGTCCTTAATCAGTAACTCTACACCCGTTTTATGAAGTGCGCCACTTACACGAGTTGTAAAACATGTGTTTCTGTACCATTAGAAGCAAACAATCTAGCATTGCTAAAAACGCTCCAGCGCTTTATTACGGAACAATTGACTTTCCTTTCCTTTAATGTAACACTTGCCTGTTTAATGACATCTGTTCTTTCCATTCAACACACTCCTTATCCAGTTCACTTTGCACTGCGGCTCAGCCATTTTTCCCACAGATAACATGTGACAATCCACACCGTCCCAGTGGAATCCAGCATGGCCATCCCGACTGCAGAGCCTGTGGGTGCTCTGGCCAATACATGAACAGGGGTGGACCCTAGAAATTCCACAGCCGCAGCGTCTCTCTAACACTTGCTTGACCTTAACGACCCCCGATAACCCCCCTCACCCACAGCCCTGATGCCCTGACAGAGGTTTCAAAGGCCAGCAGATTAACCCTACAATGCCGTGAGCTTCTAAGGACTCTAAAATTATGAGACTGTACACAATCTACTACATGCCTTCTATCATCTGACTGATACTTTTTCAGCAAATTAAAAGGTCTTTTAGTAGAATTGTAAAAACATCCACCTTGGATTGTGCTACATGTGTCGTCTTGCTGTGAAATCTTTGGTGATTTTTATAAAGCAAGTAAACGTGAGAATAACTTCTATATTGATATTAATATTTCAGGATGAACACTTTAGGGACTGAAGCAACTTAGGTTTACTTGGTATTATCAGATATGATACATCAGGCTTTTGAGGAAGGTATTGTATGTTTTGCCCCCACAATAAAAAGTACAGAGATTTAATTTAAAAAAAAGTATTTAAATAGTCTTACTAAAACATATTATTGGGAGATATAGAGCGACAACTGATATTAACATGACTTCTATACTGTTACCTAAAAAAAATCTCTTAAAATTACATCGCAACATCATAGAATTTGATTGTACTTTTTGCCAATATAAATAACAAAAAGTGCACCAAACTGCATACATGTGTATATATATATATATATATATATATATATATATATATATATATATATATATACAGACACACACACACACACACACACAGTAGTCAACATTTGAAGTGGATCAAAACCTTTTATCAAAGTTGTCCTAAAACCAAAATGCATTCTTGTCTTAGATGAACTTTGAACTTTTTTGATACACTTCAAATATTGACTACTATATATATGGTCATTTTGAGTATGATCTCCATATCATAATATAGTCTGTCTGATGTAGCCTATCAAATATGAAACCAAACATAAAACCTGTTTGCAATTGTTTTATAGATTTTCTTCTATATATTTTGTTTGAAGGTTCAATAAACTGTCACTGTTTCAAAATTCGGACTACTATTAATAGGTCATGTTTTACAGCGTTAAAATGATTATTTTAAGTGTGACGTGAGTCTTTTTGGAGATATTAGAATACTTTGTCCTTACCTTAATTAACATGCAGAGACAACTATATAGGCCTACACTGTTTACAGTTTGATTCTTCTCAAAATTTCAATCATATTAAAACCTCAATCAAAAAAAAAAGAAAGGAAAAAAGAAAACTATATCCCAACCTGCAGTTATAAAAAAAGTTTTGACAAAGCATCTTTTAGAGCTGCACTAGTGTGTTGGAGAGCAGTGGCTGATTCAGCATCATCACATGAATGAGCGGCCATTTTCCCTCAGCGCGTGTCTGCTGCCACGAGAAGTGACGTCACAGCCTGGCGGTCACGCGACGGTAAATTGAAAATAGACAATTATTAACGCCAGGTAGTGTTTGATTGATGAGGATATTCTAGACGATTTTTTCCTTATTAATTTACGATTTATACAGCTTTTAACCTTAACACAAACGTATTGGTTATAATTTCCATATTTACGTTTGGTTTTAGTGTCACAATATTATTATACTTATTCTAATCATAGAAATACTATTAAATTAAAATGAATGTCCATAGAATCAGAATAACTGGGTCCTGAGGCAGTTGCTGTTAGAGTGAGCTGCAGTGAGGTCACAGTGCCACCGTGTGGTCGCAAAGCGAGCTTCATAAGAAATTTATCTAAAGTGTGACTTTATACAGCATCTCTCTAATAACTTCTAAAACGTAATGATGAACTCATTAGACAACCCTTTTAAATCATTTAAGTAATTAGCTAGAAGGGAACACTGGACCAAAAACAACCACTAGCTTGTATTCAACTAGAAACCGGTTTGTCCAGCAGGATTGAGTTCACCGCAAACATTCAAACACTAAGTGTCTTAATGTACAAGAATAAAATTAGGAAGGAAAAAAAACCCCGTCACAATCTCCATATGCGAAGGCAAATAACAGTTCAGTTCAACATATTTGCGATAATGAGGGATTTATTTATTTTTTTGCAGACCTTACTTTTTTAGATTAAAAATGACATGTAAATATATGCTCATCTCAAACTATTCAATTTGTGTGAATATATTTCCCGCAATTTCTTTATCCGGTTTAAGCACTCATAACGTTTACTCACCTCGGTAACGTTACCATCATCCACTTATTAGTGATTATTGTGCTCAGCCCAAATCGGTATGATATTCTCATGATCTGTAAACCGGTGCGGGATTTACGGTACCACATTTTTATATTTAATGCCGGTGTTGTGCCCAATTCTGACCCCCTGCCAGATTATTACCCCGCATAGTATTTGTAGGTTTAGGGTTAGGTGTGGGGGAGGGGTTAGGATTAGGCAATCAGATAGCGATTTCAACGAGAGGGGTAATAATTTGGCAGGAGGTGGAAAATGGGCACAACACCTGAAACATGGAACCCGCAAATATGAGTAAAAATAATAACAACAATAATAGCAGTAGTAGTAGCAAAAGCATGAATAAAAATCATATAACACAGTGTTTTTAAAAAATCTGCCTTAAATTTTTTTTAGCTGTAATCAAATAAATCAATATACAAGTCATTTGGTCTTAAATGACTTTAAACCGGCTTTAAAAATGAAGCTGAATTTCATATAAATTACAAAAAAGTCAAAATTGCCCAACTTATTGTGGTGCGATGTAACAATGTAAAAACAATGTGTCATGACTCACTGATCATATCATTTTTTACAGTGTAGCAGCAGTCCTCTTTAGCAAACAGCACTAACTAATAATAAAGGAAATGTCACTTTGCTGCAGGAAATGAGACCACTTGCGCATACAGTTAGAGTCATGTTTATTTACAGCAGAATCCTGACTAAGAAGAAAGGGAAGGTTATGAGAGCTGAAATGTCTTCAGTACAGCTCATTTGGATCCACATTTCACTACACTTTAATTTATTCAATTTTTTTTTTTTTTTTTTTTATACAGAATCCTTTTGGCTGTTAATGTTGATCGCCCAACAGAGCTTAGCGCCCTCTGCAGGCAGGGAGGACGACAGAGGAGAAAAAAAAAATATTCGAGTACAAAACAAAAATCCACAGCATTAGGGGGGAAAATGGAGAAAAATACAAACAATGGGATGAAAACAAAAACAAAATGCAATCTTCCATAAAAAAAATGAACATCTGAGTTTACTTTCGTCATGATCGTCATTTATATTGTCCTTTTTTTTTTCTTGTAATGTCTGTAAGGGTGGCAGAGGGACAGTGAGGAGGAGGTTTGTGGGTAAAACAATGTCCGTGATGCTCAGGTTAACAGTGTCCCGCTGCCATTCAAACGTTCATACTGAATATTCAGGCAACGCAGTGCCAATGTTTGCGCGAGGTCCAGGCCGGCCGCGGGGGTCAGAGCGGTCCGGTCTCGTTGCCCCTCTCCAGTTCATAAATTCTCTTGTGCGACTCTTCGTCCACGACCCCGTGTCTGCGTCTCAGAGTTTCAGAGTGTCGCACTAGCGCGCTTGCCCTGGAAAACGCAGCTTTGAAGAACGACACGCTGTACAATTGACATGCAAGGCCAGACGACTAACAGATTAAAAAACAGGTAACAACAGGTAAAAAATAAACAAAAAAAAAACAAAAAGAAAAAGCAAACCTCAACAGACTGAGCCAGCAAAATTCATTATTTTCTACATTACATACACACACACACACACACGCTCTCAATCTTGCACCTCAATTCCAGTTTCATCATTACAGGGGCTAATTGGGTTAAAGGAATGACTACAAATGAAAAAAATGACTGCTTGAATACTAGTGGAAAATTTCAGCCTGTTTAAATAACTGAGCTTAGTATAATCCTTAAACATTTCCCTCCATTAGCATGATAGAGCTCGCCTTCAGTGGTCCATCCAGAGCCTGTGTAGGCAACGGCATACATTCATACATAAACAAACGTGAATCACACACTCTTGTCTTCAATAGCTGAATTGAATGGTGCGTTGCGATGAATTTTACGGAAGAGGCAAAAAAAGAGTGACCTAGGCAAAGCAATTTATGAGGGAAAAATGCGCATTTTGAGATCTAAAAGTAACAAAATGAAAACCGGTTCCTGTTTAAATGGATTTCCGTTCGCACACGCACACGATCTCACGCACACTTGCACCTCGACATGATAACCCCTAATACATGTGTACACATATATACATAGAGCTGTACGCCCCCACAATTTATAATGCATCATTTCTGTATATGCCAAGAATAAAATCTTTCTAAATAAAATACATGTTTCTGCGAAGGAGGGGCTGTTAGAGAGGGAATCTGGCGAGAGGGAGGGAGGGATGCGGGCTGGGATTTATCAGAAAGGGAAAGAGGAGGAGAGAACGAGGGAAGGAAGGGGAAAACGATGCTGTCCTCTATTGTGTGCTGGTCCCTTATAGGGTCATCGTCATCCCAAGCTGTGGCAGAATCTACGTTCCTCGTCCACAGTTCATTTAGAGCAGGAAATAATAAAGAAATCTCAGTCTGTAAATCCATAATGGTGCCAAACGGTACAAATGGAAACACGCTTGGAGCTCAAAGGGGCTCTGGTTCACGTCCAGATGACGAGCGATCCGGTGAAATGCGGCTGAGTCCGGTGGAACAGGAAAGAATGGGATGATGGGATAGAAGCAAGAGAGAGAAAGGTGGTGTGATAAAGGTGGAATGGAGCTGAGAAAGAAAAGAGGTAGAGGAAAAAAGACCAAGAGAATATGAATGGAGACGAGAGGAGCGCATGAATCCATCTGGCAGTGAAGTCCGCGTGCAGCTGCTCATCCACTGGCTGGAGGATGACAACGGGAATGAGGGATGATGAGAAGACGAGTGCAGTTCATCTCTTCCGACCTCTCTCTCTCTCTCTCTCTCTCTCTCTCCAGTGGGTGGGAACGGAGGAATGGTGGGAACTTGTGCTGGTCGGAGCAGCATCATACCTCCAGGAAGCGGGAGCTGCTGGACTTGGCGTGGAAGGGCTCGGACCACATGCGCCTCAGGTCCCCCTAAAAGACAGACAGAATTACCACCGGATCATACCAAGAGTGAGTCAAGCTTCTCTCTTGATGGCCAATGAGTCTTTTATTAAAAAAAAAAAAAAAAAAAAAAAAAAAAAAAAAAAAAAAAAAAAAAAAATATAATAATAATAATAATAATAATAATAATAATAATATATATATATATATATATATATATATATATATATATATATATATATATATATATATATATAAATAATATAATATAATATATATATATATATAAAATAATATTATATATTATAATAATAATAATAATAATAATAATAATTATTATTATTATTATTATTATTATAATAAACAGCAGTATTAAAAAAACAAAAAAAGACAAAATAACAACAATAGTAGTTTACAACATTAAATTAAATTGTTGGTAACATGGAACCCGCAAGCAGTAATAATAATAGTAGTAATAAACAACATTTTAATATTTAATTTAATGTTGGCAAGATGGAACCGCAAATGAGAGTAATAAAAAATAAATAAAAATGATAGTAGTAGTAGTTATGTAATGCACTCCATTCATTTACTAACTGCTTGTTTTCTTAAAAAAAACAAACAAACACTAGCTTCTCTAATCTTTTTGTATTCTATCTATTTGGTTTCTTTTTATTTATTATGCAATTAACAAAAGCAAAAAAGGCTAAAACTAGCTTGCTCTATTCTTTTTCTATTCTATCTGTTTTCCTTTTATTTATTATATAATTTTAAAAAACCCATTGCTACGTTAAGCTAACAGACTTGTTATAGCACTTGCATATCATTGCTCTTTTGTTGATTTTGATTGCTTCCATTGTCCTCATTTGTAAGTGGCTTTGGATAAAAGCGTCTGCTAAATGACTAAATGTAAATGTAATGTTGGTAACACGGAACCCTCAAATACGAGTAACAACAACAACTACTTGTATTTTTTGTTACTATTATTAAATATTATTTCATCCTGTTTTTACTTTTGTTTTTTTTTCTTATACTTTTTTCATTGCATTTCATTCCTTTTGCATAGTCTACACTGTTATTTACATGTTTTGAGCATGAAAATAAAATATGGACCCATTCAAAAATGTAACAGGTCAACACACACACACACACTATTCATAGGTGTAATGGCTTTTATACTGTACAAACCGTATTTTCTACTGCCCTACACCTAAACCTACCCCTTGCAGGAAGCTTTGTGCATTTTTAGACTTTCAAAAAAACTTCATTCTGTATGATTTACAAGCCAGTTTCCCCATGGAGAACTTAATTTAAGTCCCCACAGTGATGCAAGTCCCCATGAGTGTATATAAATAAACATTTTTTGTTTAATGGGTCCATTTTTTATGCACAAAAAAATCTATCAGGACAGGACAGTAGAGGGGAGACAGGAAAGCACTGGGCAGAGAGAGACGGGGCAGGATCGGCAAAGGACCTCGAGACGGGAGCGCAGTTCCACTATATGTAAGCGCACTAATCACGAGGCTATTGGCGCCGTCAAATAAAACAAACTTAATATAGGCTACTGCAATTCATTTTTTAATTAAAGTAAAAACATAGAATATGGGGAGGAGAAAAAAAAAAAAAAAAAAAAAAAAAAAAAAAAGAGTAGGTCAGTAATTAGTTTTAATGCACACACTCACAAATTATTTGAATAAAAAAATAGATTTAAGAAATGAAAATTTATAAAAAAAGAATAATATTGTTCAAGTAAAAATAGAATAAAAATCTAATAAAAGTTACTTATTTTATCTTCCTTATAAATATATAGTATATAATACATTTCGATTAATAATATATTTTATAATATTGAATAAATATAAGTGAATAAAATTTCCAATCTACTATATCTGGTCTGAAATGTCTTTGATAAGATGAATAAAGTGCATTGTTTAATTATTCTGTCTGTGTGAATAGACTGATGCATGTGATAACACAATGTCCCAGCGTCAATCATTCCTGCACATTCATTTGATCCATTAGCAGAGCATTAAACCACACACATATCAGAGCTCACAAATACAGTCAGAGGTTATTACAGTAATTGTCAGCGGGTCTGCAGCTGCATTATAGGAAGTTACAGAGAACTGTGACATTTCACTCAGCACACTGTCATGTGTCAGAGTGGTTTGACAGCTAATCTTATAATATAGTTACAAGAGGCTTGTGCAAACAAGTGTTTATGCATCAATATTGTTCTTCTATAAAACAGCACAAACCTGTGTAGATCTGTGTGGATATAATTACGTCATCATCTTGTTAACGCCTATTCACACTTTCAACTTGCCAACCAACGCAAACCTTTATTTTGCCTCACCTTCTTTACTGGGTTTGCACAACCATTGAGATTGCTATTAACAGTCATAAATGTTTCAATGTAGCATGTTAAATTGTGCAGAAGTGCTGAGGAAAACAGCAAAACATGTGCGGCTGAGTTTACGTCATCTATGATTACGTCTGTTCAATCCATGAAGGTCACACCCATCCACACACACCTCACTACCAACCCATTCAACCAACAACAAAAGACCTCATTTATACTTTCATATTACAAACAACTATACCAACCAGAATACAGGTCAACAGAATTTAAACCACACACCTACACTGTGGGAGATTCAAGTTTCAGAATATGGGTTTGGAATTGCATTTGCTAATCCTAATTTGATTTTCCCTGCTTTATTTTTAGGCACACACAATGTGCTTTAACAGATTTTAAAACACATCTTGTTGATGGTTATCGCGTCCAACAAGTACTACAGCATACCTTGACACACAAAAAAAGTGCTTCGAGTCACAACGCATGTCCAAAACGATTAAAATAACATCCTATATATGTGACTTGGCATTAACGTTTCCAAAAAGTTCCACAATTGATCGTTTCTATGAAAAAGAGAGCCTGTTGCTATCGCGACGGCACTACTCAGAACTGATGAGATTATGTTACAACACATGCAGAACAAAACATCTGCCGCAGTGAAAAGAAACCGGCGTACAATTGACGCTTCAATAAAAGGAATGCGAAGTACCCGCAGAGACGCGCACAGGTGTGTGCGCTAGCACATAAATAATGTAGCGCAGTGTTACAGATACAGCACACACCCTGCTCAAATAACCCGACAATGACCTGATGTCGACTTCTGCACTGTTTCTGAGCGAATGAGGAAACGGCGATTCTACAGAATTAAGTTGACACTGTTTCGACGTTCCTAGAAATGAGGCCCTAGCCGCCTTGTGGAGATTCTGGTGTTGTTGCAAAAAGATGCACCTTCAGGTAGGCCATGGTGAGCAGAGGCAGCAGGGTGAAGGGCACCAGGTACAGGAGGGCAGGCTGGGCCGCACGGTGAATACGAGAGGCCACGGTTGCAGTCAACAGACCTGAGACGGAAAGAGAGAGAATCATCAAACAGCACCACAGTCAATAATATTTCATACAGGGGAACAAGTGGAGTCAGATTACAGAATAAATGACTCTTGTGAGTCTTTTGATGAATCAAAAACATTCGGTTTACAATTTACTGTATATTGTTCTTAAGGCTAATGTAGTTATTGTTCACATAAGAGTGAATCCTGTCAGTAGCATTCAATAAAGTAATCACTTTTTTAGTATTAACAAATATGTTGGCATGCCTAGTGTAGTGTGAGTCACAAATAGACCATCAGAAAAATACAATAGATAGACGGACAGACAGAATGACAGATAGATGTATAGATGGAATGGCAGACAGAACAATAGATGGATAGACTGGAGGAAAAATGGAACAGATCGATAGTAGGGATGTAACGATTAACCGTGAGCCGGTTGAGAATCAATTCAAATATGTGACGATTCAAATCGGTTGAGATGCTAAACAAATCGCGATTCAGTTAGGGGTAGGAGTTTATATGAATGTATGAACTTACAGTCTTTAGAAAAACTGAAGTCAAACCATTCTGTTTTTGCTTCAAATTTCGAAATTATACAATCTAATTTAGATTAAAAATTGCTCACGTTGCATGTATGCAGCATCTTTGTTTGGATCATGATTAAAATGCAGTGGTTGCCTCGAATTTTAAACGGAAAGAGCACAGACAAAGCCTTATTTTGTTTATATGAAGAGATTTATTTTATTTGTGTTATTTATTTGATTTGGGGCTTGTTTTAAAATTTCAATTTAGTTTTGTTATTTACATTTACATTATATTGTTATTTAGCAGACGCTTTTATCCAAATCGACTTACAAATGAGGACAATAGAAGCAATCAAAACCAACAAAAGAGCAATAATATGCAAGTGCTATATTAGTATATTATTACAGTGTTATATTTCAATTTCGCAAAGAAATGTGCAGCATTTTGTCCAAGCAATAATAAAAGGACACATTTAATTTATAATTTCTTAAATCTGATTTTGTAAAAAAAAAAAAAATAATTGTGTATCGAATCGTGAGTTGAGTGAATCATTACATCCCTAATCGATAAATTGAACAACAGACAGCAGAATGATAGATAGATAGAAAGACAAAACAACAGATGAACAGAAAGGGTTGATGGAATGACAGACAGATCGAGAGAACAAACGAAAAATAAATAGATGGATAGAAAGAAGCTGAGCTGGAAAGAGACAAAAATAGATTGATGGATAGGGAAAAAAAAAAAAATAAAAAAATAAAAAAAAAAAAGAGATAGACAATTAGATGGAACAGCAGACAAAGCCTAGACAGACAGAATGACAGAGTGCCGTGAAAAGTTTTTTGCCCCCTTCTTGTTTTTTAAATTTTTTTTGCATATGTGTCACACTTGAAAGATTCAGATCAAACAAATTTTAATATTACACAAAGATAACCCGAGTAAAAACAAAATGCAGTTTTGAAATAATGATTTCATTTATTAAGGAAAAAGAGCTGTCCAAACCTGCCTAGCCCTACATGAAAAAGTAATTGCCCCTAAATCTAATAACTACTTGTGCCACCCTTTGTAGCAACAACTGCAATCAAGCGCTTGCAATAACTGGCAAGGAGTCTTTCACATTGCTGTGGATGAATTTTGGCCCACTCTTCTTTGAAGAATTGTTTTAATTCAGCCACACTGGAGGGTTTTTGAGCATGAATGGACTGTTTAAGGTCATGCCACAGCATCTCAATCGGATTTAAGCCCGGACTTTGACTTGGCCAATCCAAAACCTTAATTTAGTTTTTCTTGAGCCATTCAGAGGTGGACTTGCTGGTGTGTTTGGGATCATTGTCCTGCTGCATAACCCAGGTGCTTGAGCTTAAGGTCACAAACTGATGGCCGGACATTCTCCTTCAGGGTTTTCTGATGAAGTGCAGAATTCATGGTTCCATCAATTATGGCAAGTCATCCAGGTCCTGAAGCTGCAAAGCAGCCCCAGACCATCACACTACCACCACCATGTTTGACTGTTGGTATGATGTTCTTTTTATGAAATCCTGTGTTGGTTTTACGCCAGATGTAACGGGACACACACCTTCCAAAAAGTTCAACTTTTGTCTCATCAGTTCACAGAATATTTGCCCAAAAGTCTTGGGGTTAATCAAGATATTTTTTGGCAAATGTGAGAAGAGCCTTTGTGTACTTTTTGGTCAGCAGTGGCTTTTGCCTTGGAACTCTCCCATGGATGCCATGGATGTCAACTATTCTGCATGATGTGTTGCTCTTTAAGCATGCTTCACTTTGTCAGACAGGCTCTATTTAAATGATTTCTTGATTCAACAGGTCTAGCAGTAATCAGGCCTGGGTGTGACTAGTGAAATTTAACTCAGCTTCCTAAAATAATGTGGTTAATCAGAGTTCTTTAGATTTAGATTTAACAGGAGGGGGCAATTAATTTTTCACGTAGGGCCAGGTAGGTTTGAATCATTTAAAAACTGCATTTTGCATTTACTTGCATTACCTTTGTGTAATATTAAAATCTGTTTGATGATCTGAATCTTTTAAGCGTGACAAATATGCAAAAAAAACAAACCCAAAAAAAACATAAGATAGATAGATAGATAGATAAAAATGGAACAACAGATCGAAAGACAATAGACAGACAGATAGATGGAACGACAGACAGATCAAAAGAACAATAGATAGATGGAATGAACAACAGACTGAAAGAACGATAGGTGGATAAATGGAACAACAGACAGATCGAAAGAATGATAAATAGACGGATAGATGGACAAACAAAAACAGACCAACTGACTGACAGATCGATAAAAATTAGAGCTGTCAAACGATTAATCGCGATTAATCTCATTGTTTCCATAATGTGTGTACTGTGTATATGTATATAAAAATACACACATGCATGTGTATATTTTAAGAAAAATATTTTGTTTTTATATTACATATAACAAACTATATGAATATAAAAATATACATGTAAATGTTTTCAAAATATATACTGTATGTGTGTATTTATATATATATACACACACACAACAAATATACACAGTACACACAAATATGTAAACAAAAACTTGATGCAATTAATCGTGATTAATTGTTTGACAGCACTAATAAAAATGTAATACTGCCATAACTCTTAACCACAAACCACAGTCTTAAATGGCAGAGTGTATTCTGATGATACTGCTGCGATACGTACCAACAAAGTAACCAATCAGGGTGCAGTGGAAGTAGGAAACTCGCTGCATCCGGCCAGACATGTTGACAGGACCTGGCACTTCTCCGGTGGCCTGTTTCTTATAGTTGTCGTATCGGAGCACGAAGCACAGCAGCAGGCCTGGCATGACGATATCGCCGATGCCCAGCATGGAGAAGTGGCTGCCGGTGGAGCTGGGAAACACCAGCTTTCCAGGCAGGGAGAGGCGGGGGACGTCCCGTCCCATGCCAGGGCCCAGGTGCAGCTTGCGTGAGAGCACGTCGAGGGGGTTGTCGGCAGGCTGCGTGGCCACCTTCACCATCACGTTACTGTTGAAGATGTAGGCGGAGAAGAAGACCTGCAGGAGATGAAGGAGATGAGTCAGAGGACAGACCAGCTTGCCCTGCTGTTTTAAGACGCTGAAAGAGAGCGATGTCAGGCTTGTGTAAGCGTGTTTGGAGTGATTTGAGACACTGACGAAAATGTCTCGACAGTCAGCATGGAGGTGGGGTGGGGAAACCGTTTCAGAATTGCAATTAAAAATGATTTGATGTGATCTAGAGGACTGCCAACCAAAGGGTCACAGGTTTGCATTCAAATGGCACTTAACCCCAGATTTCTCCAGAAGCATTTGTCTACATAATAAAGCATCTGTTAAATGACTACTCACAAGCAAATAAGGAAACAGCCTTTACAGGATTCCTTGAATACTTCTGAAACCATTTCAAGAGCTGCAATTACAAGTTTTATGGCACCAGCTAGGTGGAGTGGCATGGAAGTATATGATGATAGATAGGTGTCAGTCTTAAATGGGCATGACTGCTTTAATAATTCGCATGTGAGTGACAAAAAACATCTAAGAATGTGAAAATAAAAAGCAGGATGTTTTCTGAACAAGTCAAGATAAGGAAGAACTTGTTAGCAAGCAAAGCTTTGAATTCCTATGAAGCACTACTCTGAAAGCAATACAGACTATTGTCGGGCTGCACGATGAATTGAAATCAAACAGAAATAAGTCGCAACATAGCTTGAAGTAAGTAAAGGGATACTCCCCAAAATGAAAATTGTGTCATTAATCACTTACCCCCCATGTAGTTCCAAACCCGTAAAAGCTTCGTTCGTCTTCGGAACACAGTTTAAGATATTTTAGATGAAAACCGGTAGGCTTGTGACTGTCCCATTGACTGCATAGTAAACTGCACTGTCAAGTAGGGCTAGCAATATCACGTTCATTATCGAAGGCGATTCATCTGCGATAATGAACGTGATATTGCGTAGCTTGTCAGTGAACTACGGCTGTGTGTATTAAATGCCGCTCCATTTGAAAGCAAGTGATGGAAATTTACCGCTAATCACGGAACAGGCTTTACTGATGAGATGCGCATGATAATCTCGTTCGATATATCGCCCAGCCCTACTTGACAGTGCAATTTACTATGCAGTCAATGGGACAGCGTACACCTAGATATGTAGACGTTGGCAGGTCACAGCGTTTATGTCACACAAAAAGTATTCTCATCGCATCATAAAATTCAGATTGCACGTCTGATGGCAGATGGACTGTTTTGACGATGTTTTTCATACTTTTATGGACCTTGACAGTGCAATTTACTATGCAGTCAATGGGACAGTCACAAGCCTCCCGATTTTCATCTAAAATATCTTAAATTGTGTTCCGAAGACGAACAAAGCTTTTATGGGTTTGGAATGACATGGAGGTAAGCAATTAATGACAAAATTTTCATTTTGGGGTGGAGTATCCCTTTAAGACATCATTCATTTCTAATAATTATTTTTATTTTATAGCAGTGGTTCTCAACTCTGGCCCTCGAGCTCCACTTTCCTGCAGAGTTTATCTCCAGCCCTGATGAAACACACATGCCAGTAACTTTCTAGTGATCCTGAAGACCTTGATGAGCTTGTTCAGGTGTGTTTGATTAGGCTTAGACCTAAACTCTCCAGGAAAGTGGACCTCGAGGGCCAGAACTGAGAACCTGTGATTTATAGCAATCTTGATATATAATCACTAAATTCTAAAGTGCTTTAAAGATTTGCATCAGAGAAAAAAATAAATAATTAAAATTCATAATCAGATTTTTTCCCCCCAAAACCATACATCCCTATGAAGACGTGTGTATATTTCACAACAAATGTAGAGTCAGGACTATCCATTTTATAATATTAGTTTTAGCGTTTTGAGTCTCTTTTTTACTCAACCTATGCCAGGCTTGTTTATGAATAATTATATTGTTTGGTTTGAATAAAATTAGTTCCAATTAAAAAAAAAGGGGAAAAAATAACTAAATAAATATCTGTAACTTGAGAGATATTTACTGGATTACACAGAAATACACAAAAAATATTGTAATTAAAATAATAATAATAATTTTATCTAAAAATTAGCCATTACCAATTTATTTTTTTCACTGAATATCAAAGAAAAAAGAGAATATGTAAGCCCAAATTATGTTTACAAAACTAATTTCAAGCATTTAAAGTTGTCATGTAACTAGTGACGGTAGTAGTGAAGTAGTGATCTTCTGTGTTATGACATAGTAATACTAATTCCAATACTTCCAAATGGCAATAATGTCTCTCTATGAAAACAACAGTGGCTGAGTAAGTGCATTTAATCAGCAACCACCAGAAAATCTATCCCTTTATCAGAAAAGTTCTGATTTGGGGATTTTAACACTTGATATCTGGCAACCGCAAACACGAAAGTTTGCATAGTAGAAGCGTGAATAGCAATCCAAATATTTTGTCTATTTCTTCGAAAACAAAAAGATTTCAGTATAGCTTTTATTTTTTAAAATACATTTTAGTGTTGTCTTTTATTGTCAACGATATTGCATGTTGATAATCACAGTTGTCGTCTATTGACCTTATTATAGTCTCATTTTAGTTATGGGAAAATAAAGCTCGTCAATGAACATTTTGTGTCAGTTTTCGTTAACAAAATTAACACTTTTGACATACATGAAGAGTAAAAATTTTCATTGAAAAAAAAGTAAGCATTTGATAAGGAATACATGAAGCAAACTAAATGATATAGATCACTAGAGAAAAGCTTTTTACCACTAGACTGAGTTATGACATTTTAAATAGAAATTACGAGCTCAAAACTTACTAAAAAAAAAACAAAAAAAAAAAAACAGGTCAATCATTCACAGTAAGATCGACAACATTGCAATTTAGAATATAGATAGATCCGTCATGCAAACTTTAAGCAAAAAACCTTTAGATCAATGATTTTTAGGGCATACAAACATGTCTAAACCTTAGTACTGACGGCATATAAACGGTTACTGTGCCATTAAATCACACATGGCGTGATATGAAGCCTTGACACCCATCCCTAGGAACCAGTATGACTTGCTGTATTAATTGCTTACCCAGAACACATCATAGATGAGGAGGCCCGACAGCAGCAGGCATGACACCTTGAGACTAGGGAGTCGCACAAATGCGATCATGGCCACACAGAGACCCATGGCAAGAGCTGCAGGAGATAAAAACATAATTCAGAGAAAAATACCACCACAACATGAGGTATGAGGTAAACCAGAGGACGTGTTTACATTCTCATCCTACACACAAACACAGAGTAACGGCATGCTGACGCACCGTCCATGAGCAGCCAGTGGCCTGTCAGCACCCAGATGAGAACCAGCATGACAGAGAGGGAAAACGACAGCAGCTCCGCCAACGTGAAGCGGCCACAGCAGCCGAACGAGATCCTGGAGACAAGAGAGACACGCTGGCTCACATTCTGAATACACTAGCAAGCACACGTCACTCGGCTGAGACATCAGGCTCTCTTTTTCACACCCCAGCATCTGATCTCTAACACTGTTGTGCATTAATACACAAGAGGATTGTTCCAAAGCAAACTGAACTGATTCTAGATTACATTGTGAGATTGAGTGAAGTCGCAAGGCAAATCCCTGCGAACAAACAGGCTCATTGTCTGTGTCAAAAAGATTATTTTAAAAGCCAATTTTGGAAGATTCTGAGCATTCTATCAGCCAACAAATATCTTTTAAGAGTTAATATCTTGGGTTGAGCCAATAAGTTAAAACACATTTTTATAAACACTGGGGTCCATATGTCTGAAACCACATTACGATTGTTTTTTTTTTCCCCCTTTACACCATTTGGAAATAAAAAGTTTAGGATCTAAAATTTGGATGTAAATTTATGATTCAGATATTTCAGATTTGTGCTATTTCTTGGTCACTATTCAAACTAAAAAACAAAAATTTGTGACATTGACTGTCCACTTCTGACCAACCTAACAAATTAAAATAGTGGTCAAGAGAGAAGCCTTTTATTTGTTACTGGAACAGGATCACAATATTGATATTTGTAATTATGCAGTATTTTATTATTTTTTTAAGAGATTAATTTTACTATTTTAACAAAATAAAAATTGTCATAAGTTGGGAATGGGAAATGTATCCATATAATGAGAAAAATAAAAATAAATGAAGAAAATAATGAAAAGTTACACTCAATCTATCCATCCATCCATATATATATCTATATATATAGTATCTATCTATCTATCTATCTATCTATAT
>JAFVLL020034345.1:0-39108 GCA_021397915.2 Tor tambroides
TTGAGTTATTTTGAGGGGACAGCAAATTTACACTGTTATACAAGCTGTACACTCACTACTTTACATTGTACCAAAGTGTCATTTCTTCAGTGTTGACACAAGAAAAGATATAATAAAATATTTACAAAAATGTGAGGGGTGTACTCACTTCTGCGAGATACTGTATACGCCATAACCACAGCTGTTAAATAAACACAAATTATTCACAATTTATTTGGTCATCTTTATTTCCTATAAATACAAAAGCAGAAGTTATTCTTTTTCCTTTTGCATTTTAAAAATCTTCCAATACTTGACAATCTCCTCTTCATCTGTCAGTAGTGCAGGTTCTCCCCCCTTTTTGGGTGCCTCTGCCTTCTTAAGCTGTCGACTGAGTGCAAGTTAATTTTATTACTCTAATTAAGAAATGTAACAGGTTGGATAAGAGAATATTTAATTATGTGAAAAGAGTGTTAGGAAAAAAAACAGCAGTGCATTGAAATAGACACTGAATGATATTTAACGTCAAATGTTTGTAAAGTCATTTAGCCCACAACCATGAACCTTTCATGCTTAAAGCTTTACCTTGATTGAATTGTGTTTTTATACTTCATTTTTAGCTGCTGCCACGTTCTTGTTTCTTTTTTCTGTCTTTTTTCTTTTCTTTTTTTGGGCCATGGGATACCATTAAAATGAATATTAGTTCAATAATTTACAGTTTTTACCTCTGAAATTATAACTGTTATTAAGTTACTGACAGTTATTAAGAATTAAAGTTACGCATTGACGGAAGTTGGCCTACGCACGCGGACGTTTTTTGTCAGGTGCTGTTGCCATGGTGAAGCGTAATTTCGGCGCTCTGCTGATCATGACTTTTCATAGTTGTGGTGCACACGCTAAACTCAGAATCAACCTACTTAGAGTTGATTGAACCAACTCAGTTCAGCTGTTCTGTAACCGAAAACTCAGAGTTTCCCATCTCAGAGTAAGTCAACTCAGAGTTCAAGAGTAATCTTAGAGTTGGTTTAACCTCCTTATTGAAACGGGCCTCTGGTGGCCAGGTTTGTGTGCTGCACACATGAAAAACTCAAAACAATTTGTTGCAAGAAAAAAAAAATGACTTGAATGGTCAGTGAATGATAATGTAATATCATTCAGTATATATTTGAGACAGACTCTCAAAAAAATGATATAATTTTTTTATGACCATTGGCTCAAAAATTGTATGCATTGTGCCAAGAAACTGTCTAAACTGAATTATACATGCAAAGTTTTAAACTTCTAATTTTTCATTTAGAGTGTTTAAAATTTGATTTCTGAATATGAGAAATGTACCAAGGTCTGGGCTTCAGTGACCTCAGCTGGTCATGGCTTTGGTTGTGGGCCACATGTATAATGTGATGCAAGATAATATAATAAAATAAATGTTTCTGTTTCTTTATTGCAATAATTATTATTGTTCAGACACTTTTTTCCAAAGTATTAATAATCAACCAATATTCTAGTAATATGCATGCTAATAAGCAACTAGTTGACTAAATAAATAGTGTTCCTTAATCTAAAGTGTTACTGAAAAGTTAAAGACAACTGGTTGTCAATATGAAAAGGTTCTCAGTTCCTAGCCCTATTTGGCATTTTCAATTAACTGTTTAAGTTTCAGGTTCCTGATTAGTTAAGACTTTTTTTTTTCTTTGGCATTTTGGTACATGCATGATCCTGAGAAAACAGAGCCCGGTCTCATGAAAATGTGTATCAACAACACAGCTTTTTGTTTCTATTTGGTGTGCTATTTATACGCAGAAATTGATTTTGTCCTGCATATGATACACATGTTTGGCGTGCATATGATACGCAATTTTGGCGTACATTTAATACACACCCCACACCCCTAATCCTAATCATTACGTATCCTATGCATGCCAAAGTCAATTAATTAAATTAACAAAGTCAATTTACAAATTAATTATAAATGGTATGCCAAATACAAACAGAAATTCATGGTATCAATACACACTTTCATGAGAATGTGTTGGAAAATATTATGCACTGTGGCGCCAAAGACTGACAATGAAGAGAAGACACTGTTGAATAAAATCTTGATTTTTGTTTTCTTTGTACACAAAAAATACTCTTGTAGATTCATAAAATTGTGGTTGAACCACTGATGCCATGAACTATTTTAACGATGTCTTCACTACCTTTCTGGACATTGAACAAGCAGTGCGTTGCTGTCTATGTAGGGTCAGAAAGCTCTTGAAATTAATAAAAAATATCTTTACTTGTGTTCCGAAGGTGAACGAAGGTCTTAGGCCTTCTACAGACTGCACGATTTTAGCAATCCTATAAGATCATAGCAAATCACACTGTGCGACATGGATCTAATAAACTTGGGTACAACATGCATGTAGACTATACAATGATGACAGCTATTGATTCGTGTGCTACGACACACGTTTCTATACAAGAATAAACGTCATCAGCATGCGCTAGTGTTAAAAAGAACAGGATGAATCACACTTTGGCAGTTGTAGTTTGTATATGTGCTAAAAAAAGTGGAAGTGGCAAAAGAGGAAAAAATAAGAGCTTGAGGTAAGCAGTTTTATGTTTTAGAGCCATGTTGCATTGATTTTAATGTCATATTTTTATTGGCTGGTAAGTAAAAGTGGGTCGTAGCAGCAAACACACTGTGCAATGATCATGCTGAATTTCTGACACTGTCAGAAAATTATCGTAGGCTATCTTTGGTCGCAAGACTGTGACAATGATCGTCTTTGAACCTCTCTCAGTGCACAACACAGGACAACCGATTAGGAGCCACGATCACAGAAATCGCCACAATTGTTTCACAATGCCAATCTTTCATCTGGGACAGCCGAAAATCGTGCAGTGTGTCTTGGGTAATACAGGTTTGGAACAACATGAGGGAGAGTAACAGAATTTTCATTTTTGGGTGAACTATCCCTTTAATTTGTGAATTGTCAGTAGATCAAGAGCCAAACTTTCCACCCTCATCTGTGCTTTTATGGGATTACTCTCTCACTCTCTGGTCTGTTTAGTAAAACAGGCACACATAATGTAAAGCAATTCAACGCATAATGTTTTGCTGTTTGCAGAGTTTATTCTATTGTTTTTTTGTAAGTTTTCCAAAGAAACTGAAAGTTTGATAAAGAGCATTGGTAAGCTCTTAAGAACGACTGTTCGATTCATTTTGTGAATAAAAAATAAATAAATAATAACATGCAGATTGCAAAAGTTTGACACTCATGTAATCATGCCTAAAAAGAAGAGTTTTCAAGAGTGGAGAATAGGTCTGGCCTAAAAAGTCAACAAATCTCCAGTTGTTTTGCAAATTAAAATAAATTTATTTTGCATATTGTAGAGCAAAGTGCAATTTTCAGCAGTTCGGATCTGATGTACATCTGATTTATAAAGCAAACTGCAACTCTGAATGACTTGTTCACAATAAAATACATTTAAATTATAAAAAATAAAAAATAAAAAAATTGGCCCAAGTTACTTCATACCAGTTTTGCATCACAGTGCTAAAAGTTGGAAGCCAGATCATTACCGGTTTCTCCAGTGCACTTAACAGACAAATGCCCTTTAGTCCCTCAGAGCTCTGGGACATGACATGTGACCTTTACCCAAGGACACAAGCACATGCGGCTAATAGCCTTGGACTCCTGATTAAAGGAGCTCTTCCTTTTAGAGTTTGTCAGATTGCTCCATTCACTCTTGTTAGATGTGGTACGGCGGACGACTTTCACGCCATCTAATTAGAGCAGGGTTCTGGTTGGCGAGGCGGGAGGGCGTGACTGATTTGCCGAACAGAGACATTGCGGATGCAGATTCCCAGTGGCGTTAGCGCTGGCAGATCGATATTGTCTCTGTTAATGAGAGCCTGTGATAAATGGGGAAGTCAACACTGTTGGCTTTGCTCTGGCCCGTTTGCTCTACCCTCTCGATCAATGCAAACGTTTTGAGTGGAATTTCGAAGGTAGCAATTATCTCTTAACGTCCACATGAAAGCATGTTAATGGCAGGCATAAAAATTCTTTATTTGAAGCATAAAAGGGCTAGAGGGAATATATGATAAGGACAGGAGAAAGAACATTACATTACGGTTATGGAATCGCAGAATTACATGTATGACCCTGTGCTGTCATGGCCTCCAATCAATAATGAGTTCAAAAGATGTTTGGAGCAAATGATGACAACCTCATCCTGTGAGCACTGACAAAAAACACTCATAAACCCACGGGTCATGCATTAATTCACTTTGTACCTTTGATGATTGCAGTGCTTTAGAAAATTGAATATGAAAACTATCACATAGTGCATTTGTTTTTTTTGCTTTTGTTTTTTATCTTAAGCATTAACCTCACTAAGGTTTATTGGATTAATGGTTAAACATGTTCAATTGGAAGAATTAATCACTGGATTTGCTAGTCAGTGATATCAAATGTTTGAAAGAGATTCAGTTTTGTTTGATGAACAGAGCAGCTCATAAACTAAATATCTACAATCAGAAATATATGGAATATATGTTGAAAGATGGGAGGGAATGCCTGCATTTGCATTTATTTTTAAAATTGCAACACATTTAGATATAAGTTTAGCATGTGCCGGATGATGATGCATCAGCCAGTGTGTTATTAATGGCAATAAATGAGAAATGTTACCTAATGTAGTCATAGTGCAAAATGTAAAGTAATTTTGTTACCGGGGTAAGATGGACCCCTGGGTAACATTTCACATTAATATAAATAATGTATTAGAATTTTGATATTTATATAGATTTTAAAGTTACATGAAATCAAATCTTCAAAATTGTGATTTGACAATTTAGGTGAATAATTGCAGAATCCCAGTAAATGAGGTTAATCTGAAAGGGAAATTTATTCTATGACTTGTAGGCATATGAATATTTACATATTTAATTGCCCATTTTAATTAAATATATAAATGTTATTTCACTCAAATAGGTTTTAATTAAAAATATGTTATTTGAAATGCACATACAGCTATGACTCAATAATAATCCCATGAATTAAATTAACACTAATAATACCTTGCCACTTGGGGCTTTTTGTGTAATTCTGGATGTTCCATCTTACCCCAAGTGTCTAATTTTATATTTAATTAATTATCAATAACAATATTATATTTACTCTACAAATCTAAAAACATTAATTTGTCCACAAATCCCTCATTAACAAATAGACACAAAATCAATCAATCAATGCATACATACATATAATGTCACATATCACTACTTTCCAGAGAAACAAAATTAGATAACTGTTTTGACTAATTAAATTTTACAAATGTTGATGTTTTGCAACTGCATTTTTTTTTTTTTTTTTTTTTTTTTTTTTTTTTTTTGATTTTTTTTTTTTTTTTTTTTGCATTTTAAGTGCTTTTAACTTGACAGGACATCTTTTAAAAAGAAGGGGGGAAAAAAAGGAAAAACAAAACATGCCACTAGTGTTTGATGAAGTGTAACAGTCAAAGACATCCATCATTCAGAATGACAAAACTATTTGCAAAATGGCACACTAAAATAAAAATAAAATAAAAGAAAGGAAGAAAGAAAGAAAGAAAGAAAGAAAGAAAGAAAGAAAGAAAGAAAGAAAGAAAGAAAGAAAAATTCAAGATACATTCTTGCACAGTTTTGCTTCTCAAGTAAATACATTTGCTCTGGAAAACAGGAAAATACTGAAATACTGATTGTTAGCAGTGCACCTTCACTGATCTGTATTGGGTTGACATGCCGGCAGGCGCTCTAGCTGCACAGTAGTGGTGTACTGTAAGACCAGAAGAGAATAAATCAGAGAGAAAAGAAAGCTAACAACATGTTTTTCACAGAGTCCCACTGCTGTGACGTTCAGAGTCGGGGAGTGGGCGCTGGGACTTGTTTGGTGACTAAGGCCTACTGCTACAGGCTGCCATTACAGATGACACAGAAACTGTGGCATCCACACCAGCGATGGTGCATACAAACACTGACAGACTGCACACAGTTAAACTCCTTAATGAGGTTGCTGCCAAATAACCCCCCAGGACCCCAACTAATAAGACCAATCTTCTTCACGTGAATGCCTGCCTGCCTTTGACTTGTCCTTCTTCTCCTCCTGTTCCTAAATTAGACGTGCTGAATCATATTCAACCCACAACAGATGCAAACAGCCTTTGATGGTAACATCAGAATTAACAGGCTTTATTCAAGTCAAAAATAATATTTAGATTCATGCATTTTTGCACTGTGTTTACACTTAACAGGGGGATCAACCTGGTAATGGTTTACTTTAATTGTGCATATTAACAAAAGGAAGTACACAAAGTATAACATAGGTCACTTTTACTTCAAATAAATAAATTGATGCATCACATCAATCAGAAAAAAAAAAGTGTCATCATTCAAGTCTGACCTCCGCATTTCTTTTCCTTTTGTTTCTTATTTGCCATCATGAATTTAAATACAAAATTAAAACACAAGTCTTGAATGAAATAAAATACAAGTCTTGGTCAGTTAGTTAGTTAGGATTATGCATTAAAATAAAAATTACAAACGTCCTGCACAATTTTCTGGCAGCTGCTGTGGGATAATTATAGTAAATGCACATTCATCAATAGACTGATGTGGCCATGGTCCTACATCTTATTATTTCTTTTTTTTTTTTTTTTTTTTTTTTTCCGCCTTTGGTCTAATGGATGTTAAAAACAAATCGATGAATTCAATCACTTGACCTATAGATTTGAGAGCTGCAACATCCTGATGCAATTATTTTCCATTTTTCCCAATACATATAAAGAGAAGAGAGGGCTACACAATTTAAGTTTTCAGGGCAAACATGTCACATGAAAAGCAAAGGGAAGTTCAAGGCCATTTCTGCTCCTTTGGCTGTTTACATCTTCTGTTGAAGAAGTCTATACAGATGCAAATATCCTAAATAACTTCACAAAAGAAGAAAGCACATCCCTCTGAAGACATAACTAGTTTATCTGTTTTATTTATTTTTTACTCATGCTTTTGCATTGTGCGGTCATTTCCCTTCACTCTCTCTGTACCTATGCGTCAATAAAAACTTGAAAATAAGAAACTGGTATACTGCTGAACAAACTGACAATTGTTTGAGTTTTTTTTTTTTTTTTTTTAATTTGTATAAAAATTATTTTCAGATATAAAAGTGAATTTGTGTCCTGTTGGTGCAAACATGCTTCTTTCTTGTACCAACACTAATAGCTGACAGGTTACAACAATTACAGCTTGCACTTTCAGTTCAATTTTTCCACCCTTTTATTGTTGAAAATGTGAGTGCCTTTTCATGCAAAATTCACCGTCATAATGAAAGGGTGTTTTAGCTGTTGCATTGTGATCTGTAAGATATTCTGGGTGGTTTATAACACATTTCTATATTGTTGCCTCTATTGCGTTTTGAGTTGAAGGGATAATTCAAAACAAATGATGATGATGATGATGATGATGATGATTATTATTATTATAAATGAATGAATGAATTGATTAATAAAAATACTGTTGTGATAACATTTAAACTTAAGCATTAAAAATAATGCTTATATAGTGCAACTGTAAAAGCAAAATACTAATATTTATGGCTGAATTAATTTCTTCATTTTTTTAACATTGAATCATCCAGCTTTTAATTTGTTGAGACAGGGTTATAAATGCATAAATGCATTACAAGTTCGAGAAGATGATCTGTGCACCTTGCGTTTCCAAATGCACATTGTAAGCAACCCAAACTCAGAGCAGAGCAGCATTTACTGTGAACTGAGATACACTGAGACACTGAAAACACTGGCAGATAACGAGCTGCACACATGTAAATTAACACATATATTTATTTAATTACACTACAGTATTTATGATTTGATAATTACAATTTTGATTTTATTTTGGATAATTGTTCAGTGGAATACTAATATACTAATACACTTATATATACTTAGTCTACATTGCATTTACACTGGTGTTAGGAACTCAATCAAACTGATTAGTAGTAGTAGTATGTTTTAACTCTGATTATAAAATGAAGACAGAGATATACTGTTACAGTTTTACTGTAAAATAAAAAATATGAATATTTAATTGCAATTACAATAATATCATTATTTTATTTTGCACTACAAGTTACAGTACCAGTATTTATTTCTTAGATTCTTCACATTCAAACATTTAAATCGTCTAGCTTTTATATTGGCAGAATACTGGGGAAATGCTGTAAATTTCTGTTCACAAAAATGCTGGAACTCAAGCAAATAGGTAAATAAAGTAAAAACCAAGGGCATGTTGCATTACCAAATGCATGGTAAACTCACATCATGCACAGAGATGGAGTTTAGAGCATTTACTGTGTACCAAGCTGCTGTGAGAGGCTGAAAACACAAAATAACAAGCTGCTCCTGTGTAAATGAACACAGTGCTACACTTCACTCTGAAACGCACAGCGAATCAGACTACATAGTTATCCAATTATATCACAGCATTTGATTTGATAATCACACTTTTGATAAAAGCAGCTGCATTTATTAATTTTAATTTAATGTTTGCTTTTAATCAACTCGTGAACCCCAGTTTGAGAAACCCAGCTATAGTGTTTTCAACCATACAAACAGCACTGATTACTTACAGTAATAAAGTCACCTTAAATTAAATAAAATAGTATTGGATCATTGTGTGTTTTTCTGTCATCACGACAGTGTTTCTGTAGCAAGTATCAAATGCCTTTACCTGTTTTTGTTTTGTTTGTTTTCTTTCTGTCTCTCCCTCCAGTTTTCTGCTCTTATCTTTTGTGGTTTGGCTTGTATGAATGCTTGAGCAGTTCTTCACACAATACTCTTATCAGCACATCAGCAGAACGGCTCCTGTAAATCCCTCGCCCGTGTTTTCTCATCTTGTACGCCACACATATATACACACTAAATAAACTCTGTTTTGATCTCACCAAAAGAAGAACAAACGGAACAAAAGGAAGCTTGTGACGAGACGTCCTTATCTATGACAGGCCTCTGTTTTTTTTTTTTTTTTTTTTTTTTTTTTTTATAAAAAAAGAAGATTTCCAGCAAATCCGTCCTAACTTTCCTCTCCCCTTGAGCCAATTTAAAGTTCTGTGTTCGATCTCTCCCCAACTGTCACATTTCTTTCTACCCTCGTCACCTCCTTATGGTTCAGTTGCTTTATTTCCACCTTTCTTCTGTCTTCCATTTGTCATTATGAGGTTTGTGCAGAACATTGCACTCATATAAGGTGCCTTATACCCTGAAACCCTTGTAGAGCTCGGTTTAGAGAGTTCAGCGCTCTCAGCTGAATGTGGGGAGTGATTTTTATCTCTTTGTGCAATCCAATTTCCGATGTGACTGACTATAGGGAGGACTGAAGAACATTCATGATGTACCAAAGTTTCAAGGTATCTATCTAAAACAAGAGTGTGTCAGGAAAGCAACAATTAGGCCTTATGGATCCTCGTGGCCAATGATTAGTGAAGGAGTTCAGTGTCTATAGACTGCTGAGACGGCGGTTGGGGATCAATGAGTGCGAGATTGAGCTGAGAAAGAGATATAGACGGCTGAACGAGACAGATATGGACAGGAAAACAACAATGCATATCTTGTGTAAATGGTGGCTTGGTTTATGCAAGAGTTATGCACCATTTATAAGATGCCTGTTATATTTTATTTCAATTTCTACATGGGTATGAAGGTGGCAAACTCTCTGCAGAAGTACAGTATAATTTGAATTTCAAATATAAGGAAGTAGAATTAAAAATGGGGGAATAATCAGTCACTTTGAAATGCAACCTATAGACATTTGTATTTAATTTATAGAATTTGTTGTATTTAATCAGCTTTTATTGACTTGTACAATTAATAGACTATGGAATTTTCTGATAGGCATTTATCACTATTACATGCATGTGGAAAATTAAATTTTGATTGGGTGTCAATATTTATTGCTTTATTTATGGTCACACTTTATTTTAAGGTCCAATTCTGACTAATAACAAACTATTAACTATGACTTTTGCCTCAATAAACTACAATTTGTATTAATTTTAAGGTAGTTGTTAAGTTTAAGTATTGGGTAGGATGTAGAATATGGTCGTGCAGAATAGGTGCTCTAATAAACAGCCAATATGTTAATAAAATAGGCATTCTAATAAGCAACTAGTTGATAGTGAGACTTGCTCCCTATACTAAAGTGTTACCTAATTGATTGATTGATTGATTGACTGACTGACTGACTGACTGACTGACTGACTGACTGACTGATTGATTGATTGATTGATTGATTGCAGAATGTAAAAATTCAAAATCTTGTTTTGACAGTTTTTAACCTAGAAATGTATTTGCATATAAATTCCTCTTCCTGCCACTCCAGTTCAAATTCTGAAGAATATATATATATATATATATATATATATATATTTTTTTTTTAATTGAGTCTACTTGTAAGTTATAACTTTGAGGTATGACTGATGAATTGTAATATAGATTCATATTTACCAAATTAAAAAAAAAAAAAATGTTAAGTTTTCTGAAAACAGGTAGGAAATCATGTCACAAGTCTTGGTCATTTTATTTTATTGGAATCCCTTTTTTAATCCCTTTTTTTTAAAACAGTAAAGTAAAATAGATAAAAAGCCAATCATTCAGTTTTGGAAATTCAGTTTTGTTGTGTTTTTTTTTTTCCCCCCTACAAAGTCTTTATATAAGCTGCCATTATATTTTATCTCTTATATGGCCTCAGATCTCTTGTAATCGGTTGATTTTTCCATTACATTCTATGTGGAATTATTCATGCATGGACAGCTCCTCTCTTAATTTGCCCTGCAGAAAGATGTTTACGTTTGTGAATGATTATGAGATAAAAATCGACAGGTTGAAGCTTTCAGCCTGTCAGCATTCAGCATTCTGAAGCTGGGACCATTTAAACTGCTCTTCACCAATCAATTATACATGAACTCACGGTATTTAGGGACAAGCTATCCATTTGAGACAAGACCGTAACTGCTTTCCTCTTCCTACACTAAGCGAAACAGACGATGGTTGGATGGGGACACCGGTGATGTACAATCTCAAGCCATCTGGAGGCAATAAACCAGAAGCATATGTCCAACAGTTTATATTCATATTGAAAATAACAGGTTGGGAAAATTCTCAGTGGTGTAGCCATTTAATCATAGCACAATGTGATCGAAATACATTCTGAAGAAGACTGATTAGATTAACGAAGATGGAGCATATGGATAACTATTTAAAACAAAGAAAAACTTTGGAGCATATATGAGCTTACTATGGAAATGCAGTATTTGTGTTTACTGTATATAGTTGAAACATGACATCACATATTTTTTTTTTGTATTATTATTTTATTATTATTTTATTTATTTATTTTTATCAAAAACTATATTTTAGGTAAAAATGTGCATATTTGTACAATGAAAGTGTTTTTCATGTCCTTTAATTAGTCACCATTTCTGTATGTACTCATTGTAAACTGTCCTGTAGTGTGACAAATGAATGAGCATGAAAAAATATTATAAAAGACTTATAAAGATGCATGTCACACCATGTATTTCATGACAGCTACCCACATACTTATTGTATAACCTGTACTGTATACAGAAATATACAGATATTTTCTTCATCCCTCAAGGCTACTAAAAGAAAACTAGTAAATAACATCCTGGTCAAATAATGTGAATTTCCATACGCCCTCATGAATAACCCATTATATTTGATCGTTATAAAAATGGACTGCAGACCGCTTTTAAGTTGTCTGCCCTGGGCGTTGTTAATAAAGGCACCACAATTAATGCTTGTTAGATGATGCCCTTTTTAAATTGAACCTATCATGTCTCATCCTTTGTGAACCGTGATACTAATTGGCTTATTTCCCCTGACTTCAACAACCTAGATTTGATTTTATGAACAGAAAGAAAGGGCTCAGTGCAAATAAGTAAAATGTATGGTGCATAATTGTACGTAATAAGTGAGAGAGACATTAAAGTGATTAATTCTGGGGGGTTTCTGTTCATCAAAGGGGTGAATCTAACCTCTTTGCTTCTGAAAATGTCTGAAAAGTCATTTAAAAGAAGAATAGGTTCACTGTGAAAGAAAGGGAGATTGCCATCATCTCCAGGGTAACGAGACAGATAATATAACAAAAGGGCTATAATAGAAAAGTTACACAATCACATTTGGGGGTCAGCATTCATCAGTAATTTATCAATATTTAATCATTTTCATGGTTAACTTACAATGCAAAGTCACCAATCATCACTGTTACAGTGAAAAGCATAAATGTTCTTTGAATTGCAAATTGTCCCTTCACTAAGCCCCGCCTTAAATACATCATTGCCCATAATTCAAACGTTAGTTTTAGTTTTAGGGCCAGTTTTACTAACAGCTTGCGCCAGTGCAAACCATCTTTTGGCATTAAAATGGTACTGCAGGGTTGATGCATTAGCGCTGAAAAGGCGTGGACAGAGATATTTTTGCGCCGGACCTTATTGAATGTGCATTTGTAGGAATTTCCCTTTCAGACGCTAAATTTATGGTAGGAGAGTATTCAAATGAATCACGCAACGAGATTTACTAACGTTTACACTCGTCAAATTTCTGGTATTTGCGTCATTATTTAACGCCCAAAAAAAGCATGTCTTAACTATTTTGCGTTTGAAATGGCTGCAATTATTGTTGCTAGGAGAGGCACAGCAGAGAACAGAGAGCGTGTGGTAGAAAGGAGAGGATTTTTTCCACACGTGTTAATTTATTTGGAATGCGAGAAGAACACAAAAATATAATTTGCCAAGCCATGTTATTTTTAATTTGCTTCAGGAAATAAAATACGACTTGGAAACCTCAACTATAGGAGTCACGCAATACCAGGTCTATCAAAATTTCTTGCAACTCTTTTTTTTTTTTTTTTTGCCTCCCGTTCTTATAAATGTACTGTGGCTTCTTTATTTCTTTATTTTTTATTTGCGACTACACTAATTTGGTGGTATATTGGTATATTGTGTTGATCGATATGTAAATGAGATGTTGCGTCTGTGTTCTTTAATTTGCGTGGTTGTTAGTAAACCACCCACAGAAATGTCCATACCCATCGGCACTGTTTTGGAATTGCGCTCTTGCGCTAATTTGCCCTGCTTAGTAAAACTGGCCCTTAGTATAACAGTCCAGCATTAGAGATTTTGTCTGTTTGATTCACTCCGCTTGTTGGTGTTTGTTCCAGTCAGACTGTCAGTTAGTGTGTTAATGGTGGGGATTTTACACTATTTCAACAAGTTCCATCAACAAACCAGTAGGTGGCAACAAGTGACTGTCTTTATATGAGTTAGTCATTTAATCATTCACTCAACTGATTCTTCAAAAACACTGATTCTTTCAGGAACAAAACGAGTTAATGTCTTTACGAATGACTCACTGAATCATTTATACAGTACCACACACTGTACATATAGTTATCAGTAAGACTGGGAAAAAGAGACTACTGTAAATGTTTTATTACAGTTGTTCTGTACATACCTTGTTTTAGCAACAATTTTTACTTCGCTGGAAATCACAGTAAATACTATAAATATACAATATCATCCTGTGCTTTTACAATGAAATACAGTATGCTATGATGGCACCCATCATGCATTGCGGTATAAATTAATTATGATATTGCCTTTGTTGGTGTTATGTGTGCTGTTGATGCGTTGATTGGGTCACTTTTAGCAGTTTGTTTTGTAATTTTCTCAATTTAGTATTTATCTGTAAATTTTGTGAAATGTCACCATTGTTGCCTTCTGTATGTTGAACATGTCTCTATATGTCTAGATGCTGCTTATAATTAAATATTTTTTTTGTTGCAGTCAGCTTTTGAAATGCTGAATTAGTGGTTACTCTTTACAGTAATAATAATAATAATAATAATAATAACAACAAAGTCCTATCTGTTTACATTATTTTGTGCATGCGCTAACATGAACTAACATCAAACAATATTTTAGCAGTGTTAAGTAATGTTTTTGATGTGTTATTAATGTTAGTTAATAAAAATGCGGTTTTGTCATGGTTTGTTCATGTTCATTCATAATTAACTAAAGCTAACAGACACAACTTTCAATGAAACTAACTTCAACTAAGTAGAATGCTGCAGAGGTATTGCTCAATTATAGTTTAACTATTTAAAGGTCCCAATATTAACAAATTAAAAAATTTTGTAAAGTGTTACCAAATTGTCAATTGTCATTTTTATGTTGATAATATAATAGAAGCTGACCGACTTCCATTAACTGACCGAATGCAGTCAGTTAACTAACTTTATTTTCCATCTTGCCATAATGTCAAAAAATGACACTATGACACTTGCTATTCATACGACGTGTTTAGAAGAGATATTTAAATATAAATTTACCAGATCCAAGATCCTAAGCAAACAGAACATTAATCACCATAATGGTGATTTAAACAATTAGTACTAAAGCAATTAGTACTAAGTACTATAGCAAGACCATTACATAGAGACAAACCTCCATTAACATTTACGCATCTGGCAGCAATTTATCAATATGTGTGTACCTTGAAAATTAAACACATGGCCTTGGCACTATTAGTATCATTTAGGGATTCCGTGATGCAAACCTGGTTATATATAACTAATTTATTGTGTAATAATGGGAAATGACCAAATCTGCATTGATTTACATCTAAAACATTGAATATATTATTTGATAATACATTTAACTGTGTCAGTAAACAACCCACATGCTATTTGAACTTTGAACCTGTTCCCTTTTGATTTACAAGTCAGTTCTTTAACCTTTAGTACCAGCCCTGCTTGATCTCTTAGGATGTTCAGTGTTTTTCATCCCAATATGCCTTTGTTCATGTTTTTTTTGTTTTTGTTTTTTTTTTCTCTGTGAGCTTATATAAATTCTGCAATGAACTGTTGAGACCAGACAACAGCAAAACACAACACCATGCTGTAATTTTGAAAATACAGGCTGTTATTGTACAATTTATGGTAAAAACATCTGCAATTTTTAACACTATAGAGAATTTGTTATCGAAACATTAGGAATCATTCCATTCACTTAAATTAATGTGATCACTTTCACTAATCACTAACGTGATTGCTTTCAAAAGAGGCTTTTCTCTTTTCAGTGACTGAGTGACTGGTTTGTCTCCATTCAGATTCATATTCTGTACTGATCTTGCTCAATTTTTAACCAGGTTACTTCGTGATTGTACAATTTCTTCAAAACGCATTTCAGCCAAAGTAAAAATAATATCCAATATAGAAATTAAAATTAAAATACACATCCCAGACTCTAAAATGTCACTGAACATGCCATGTTTGAAGCTGTAGTAACACAACTTTATCCCATAAGAAATTCCAAGGTCCGTCATGAAATTCAAGATGGAACAGGGTGATGGGTTGTTTACACAAATTGATGATATTCACAGTGTTAAACTATTTGACACGAGCTTATTGGTTCATGTTGCATACTCAGTTTTTGGCGGCCTGTTTTAATTTTAGTTTTAGTGTGGTCTTTGTGTGAAGCTGTCATTTTAGTTTTTATTAGTTTTAGTCATGTTCATACTCTTTTTAGTCTAGTCAAGTTTCAGTCAACTAAAAGTCTGAGCATTTTAGTCTTATTTTAGTCAGAATTATCCATGACTATTTTCATCTAGTTTTAGTCGACGAAAACCGATGACATTTAGTCTAGTTTTAGTCAATGAAAATTGTATTTTAGTCTCTTTTTAGTAATGCAATTCTATTTAACCCAGTCAATATAGTATAAATACCTAGTAGTATAGACGAAACCAAAATTTTATTTTAGCCAAACCCATTTCAAACAAGGTTATCTTATTATCTTATTGTTACCTTATAGACTCAAGAATACATCCATTCCAGACACGGAAGACGCTCTGATTTGACATTACAACATTTATTTTACCAAACAAACATGTTAGAAGTACACACACATTTTTCCTGTGATTTTGTGGCCGCATTTCTCCCCATCTTTTTCTACAACACATTCTGTTTTCTTTTCCACTTCTATGTAATGAAAGTTTTTCCAAATGTCATTTCTTCTTTTTCTCCCAAAGACGAACCCCGGCTGGCCGGCCATCGGTCCCTTTCTCTGTGTCAGACTTAACTTTGTTTGTTGTCGTCTTCTAAATAATGCCGCGAGTGGGGCTTGAGGAAGTGACGTCGCCTGCGTCTGCGCAGTGCGACCTGATGCAGCCCCTGAAGTGAGACATGGGAAACAGAAATACTGCAAAATAATAATAACGCGACTAAACGAGACAAAATAACGTTATAACATTTTGTTTTGTCTCGTTTTGGTCAACGAAAATGAAGAGACATTTTAGCATTGTTTTTATTTTGTAAATCACATTTAGTCTCATTTTTATTCATCAACAATATTGCATTATACATTTAATTATAGTCCTCGTCACATGACCAGCATTTACGTTGCGTCTCGTTTTCTTCACGTGATAAAGGTTCGTTGACGACGATATTTAGTCACAATTTTCGTTGACGAAAGCAACACTACTGGTTAGCATTCACTGGAGCAGTTCCTCCGAAACCCTCCACCTTCCCCAGCTCCACCTGTATAGATCTGCTACGGGTTATTATATATGTTATTTGTGCAGCAGCAGTATTTGTTAATTACTCCCAGCACCATATTGACTTATGTATTGAGTGACTGTTTTTTCTCCATTCAGATTCACATTCTGTACTGATCTTGCACAATTTTTAACCATGCTACTTCATATTTGTATAATTTCTTCAAATGAAATAAAAAAAAAAGTCAAATAAAAAAATAATATCCTGTAAAGAAATGGAAATTAAACTGTTCTGTAAAGCATTTTGAAGGGTTAGTTGAGACTGTCATTGAAATTGCCCATTTCCAAGCAATCTAGTGGTTGAAACAAAATAATCTTTAATCTAAATCCAGCAACTGGACCTTGATTGTCTTCACACCAATAATAAAACCAGAATGACTTACAGTCATTTTCAGGACAATTGAACCATTCAGCATGGTTATTACTCTGTGATTATTGTGTTTGTTTGACCTATCCACTACAGTTAAACACAAAATAAATACTGTTCTCTATAAGAAAAGCGTTCCTATCATTGGAGGTTAACTGAGTGTCAAGCTCACACCTGGGTATGTCTAAACCATCAAGACGTTTACATTTGACAGGGAAATTGTGGGAAGCAGAGAGTGGGTCTGGTTCAGCAAAGATAACACACAACGACTGAAAGCCATATAGTACATTTGAAGCTGAATTGGCTTTCAGGCGGATATCGATGCTAGTGAAAGCAGTGCTTCAGTGAGTAGAATTGCTTCTTCATGGAAACCGTAGGGTTTGCTTTGCAATTCCAAATCATTGCACTACTGCACATTGCTGCTGTGGCCTTCGGCAAAATCAAAATCCCGTTCACGTCACTAAAGAGTAGAATGAGAATCCGACTGCCAGTTTGTTTGCAGCGAGTAGCTTTGATTTCATGTAAAAAGCTAAACTTTAACAATCTGACAGGATTAAACTTCACAATCTTAACAACATTCTACAGTATCTGGCAGAAGATGAATAATATGCACTTCATGAATTAATTTTCTTTGGAAGCTGTTCCCAAAAGTAGATGGTAATTTAAGTAACTTTTCTCAAATTTATCTTGCCGCATGACACACCCACACCGCGACACCAGCAGTCGCTGCTGTTTAAATGACTGCATTTTGTTGGCAGTGTGAACGGGGCTTAAAACTACTGAAGCTGTTGCTAATTAGGAGATATGCAAGAGTGCACCCCCCCCCCCCCCCCATAACGATGAAAAGAATGTATACGATGAATTTCATTATCATAAAAACATAATAAAATGACAAAAATCTGTTATATAAAATACACATCCCAGGCTCTAAAATGTCATTGAACATGCCATGTTTGAAGCTGTAGTAACACTACTTTATCCCATAAGAAATTCCAAGGTCTGTCATGAAATTCTAGATGGCACAGGCTGATGGGTTGTTTACACAAATTGATGATATTCACAGTGTTAAACTATTTGACACAAGCTTATTGGTTCATGTTGTATACTCAGCCAGTGAGTTTACTGCTATAAATTTAAATGGCTGGTTAGCATTAACTGGAGCAGTTCCTCCGAAACCCTCCACCTTCCCCAGCTCCACCTGTATAAATCTGCTACAGGTTGTTATATATGATATTTGTGCAGCAGCAGTATGTCTTGATTACTCCCAGCACTGTATCAGCATATGTAGTGGCATTAGCAAGTTCCTGTACTTGCTTTGCAGCAGCAGCAATAATCTACAACAACAGCAATAACCAACAGCAGCAACAATTCAGCAGCAGCATAGCAGAACTACCAACTACCAAGACCATATACATTAACATCATATCCATTACCATGCTAAATTATTCCGAGGGCTGACATGATGGAAATACATTTATGACCTCATATTGAATTATGATTTCAGAAAGTTTTTTAGAAACCATAAACTACCTACAGTTGGACTGATGAACTATGGTACTTCATGGAAGATTGCATATGCAATTATTTTTTTTAAGAAATGTAGCCTTTTAAGAATCACTGTATTTTATCATATTGCTATTTCTACTATTTCATGAAAACAAATCACCCAAATCTGCATATTTTACCACAATTAAAGGTGCAGTATGTAACATTGACAGCTAGCGGTTGAAATGGTTACTGCAGTCCAAATTCAAAATATTGTTTGCCCTGCCCCTCCTCTCAGATTCTTACTTTGTAAGTTAATGAGTTGATTAATGTAGGTTTTAATATTCTTCTGATCGTAGAGCTTTTTAGGTTGAGTAGAATCAGTAATCACTGACCCAGTTCGTTTGCTCGCTTCCATGGCTGCAATATACTGTGTTTTCCACCAACTGGCATTCAGGGGTGTCAAAATACTATTGGGTAAACTGACAGTGGGCGGAATCACACAGACCAAAACAAAAACATTCCGACATGGAACGCACATTAAAGCCAAAAAAAACTAATTGTAGAGTTGTTTTTTGGAGAAACAAGTATGTGAACATAGCATGTGTCCTAAAGTAAGTAAAAGTACAGTAAAAAACAAGTGTTATAGGGTAAAAAAATATTTTTTTAGTTATTTCATGCTTTACTTCAAAATCTATCTGGATGAGCAAATGTTTGAAACTGTTTAAAAATAGTAGCTATGCACACATTTGTGGCATATTGAATTTTATATCAATATACTATGTTGCTTGGCAACCAATAGTAGTCTACAGTTGACAGTCTGCATATGATTTGGTAGAAGGACTGTTAATTGTGATGTTGACGATGATTAATATGTTTTTTTTTGTTTTTTTTTACACTGCAGTCTTAAATGGCAGAAACAGCAATACTATAAAAGGAATAAGGCACGTGATGTAGCTCATATATGATGGCTTATAATTGAAGAATAGCATTCATATATATAGTGAGGAAAAAAAAATTGATCCCCTGATGATTTTGAACATTTGCCCACTGACAAATAAATGAAGTGTCTATAATTTTAATGGCAGGTTTATTTCAATTTTCAAGTAGTTTGGGATACGATTTAGTGTACTTTCTGGTTAAATCTAAGGTGCCAGCCTAGCATACCAATTATGTCCAGTTCTGCAAGACTGAATAAGACCAGACTAGTTTAATTTTACCTAGAAGCTAGGATGCATCACTACCTTAAAATAGCTTCTTACACATTTATTCAGACAACCTCAAATCTCCATTTCAATTCAGATTCTGTTTATCATCCCCTTGCCCGATTTTCTCTTTATATCATTTTTGCTTTGAGTCAGATAAGTTTTAGAGAGAGCGAGAGAGAGAGAGAGAGAGAGAGAGAGAGAGAGAGAAGAGAAGGGAAAATGGCAATAGCCATAAAATCTCATCAGTCAACAAACCTAGGCTCTATATCTACATTTTCAACTAATAAAGACGTATGTTTGCACGGTTCCTTGCACAATACTATGTTATGAAACATTTTCCAAAACACTTTTACCATAGTGCATGATTTTTAAACTAACACATTTTGATGTTTGCATTACATAACCAGCTCCATATGTACGGCTTTTCTGATGTAGTAAACTTGCTGGCTGGTGCACCCTATACAGCATTTCACTTGTGATGGAAAGCACTCATGTATGAGTCCCATGAAACACAAGTCAAGATTAAAAAAAAAAGAAGAAGAAAAAAAAAAAAAAAACTTGTATAAGCAAGATCAAATGGTATGATTAATTTAGCAAAAGTATTTTCATCTCATGTTAGATTTTATTATCATTATTGGATAGGTTTAATGTAGGTGGTATGTTTATTTTGTTTTTGTTTTTTTCCCAAATGTAATGGAGCATTAACCATTTAATGTCACTCACTGGACATTTCATTTCCAAAATGCTGCGATACATACACCTTGTCCATACATACATAAAATCCTGACTCACATTCATCTGTTTCCTATAAAACTGAATGGAATTTAAAGGTAGGGTAGGCGATTTCAGAGAGGCTAGCAATAGCAAGCTAGTTTTGAAAGATCCCACCCTTCCTTCATAATCACTTTCCAAAGCCACACCTACTCCAAACACAAGAACACGCACAGGCAGACCAGAGGCTAACCAGCGACGCGATGAGAGACGGCGTTGGTGGAGGGTTCACTGGTGAGAAAACATTTGCAGTACAAAGCACATATTATTACAATAATAACATAGGACAGCATATCATAGTCCTTAGACCGAGGGATATGATTGGATGAACACTTTATGGCCCTGTGCCTTCCACAGTCGATATAAATACATATAAATATATTTAGACTACTTAACTTAGTGATTGCTGTCGTTATGTGAAGAGACTTTCAACCAACATAACAAAAAATGTTTGGGGTCACACACCCTGAAGAAGGCGGTTTGCGCCGCTACGCATGGGTTGCGTCTTCCCATGTCTTTTAATTTTCTATCATGAAATCGTCAGTAAAATAAAGGCTTTTTAAATAATTTTGAAGAAGAGTGCCTTGGATTTCTCTTTTTACATTCATTTGAATTCCCGACCCCAAAGAGTACCTTCAAATACTTCATTGAACTCCCTGAGCACCCTGGAATTTTTCTTTTTTGTCTTTCCAAGATACCAAAAAATGTTTTTTAATCAAATCATCTACCCTGCCTTTAAGTGCCAATCTCTGGCATTTTTGCCAATCACTAGACATTTTGGACATGCTAGAAGCAACGTAATATTGTTTTGCCAAAATGTTACATGCTTTTTCCAATGAGTCTGCGTTGAAAACTCAGTGCGTTTTATTATATGTATATTTCTACGCTGTGATCTAGCAAAGGTAAATTGAAGACATAAAAATGCCATGCAAGTCTTTCCCTCAAAATGAAATATTAAAGCTGGTGTGAAGCGTTAGTTCCAAAACCCACAACTCTATCATAAAGTAGCCAGCAGAGAAATTATGGGTCATAACTTATTTTCATTGTTCGTCATAGAGACAGTGAGTATATGGCCCATGCTTCTTTAAAAAGCTATTAGAATAATTTGACCTTTGATCCAGTGTGTTAAAACGATGCTTTGAGATAGAAAATTCTGCTGAGAAGGGAAGGGCAGAGGAGTCTCTTGACTTTTCCATTGGTTTCACTTCGGAGTACCTGGATGACATAGGAAAACACACTACAGTACTTTGTTGTTGTTGTTGTTGTTGTTTTTCAGTACAACAACAACAACAAAATGTATTTCTTCTGTGGAAGGCTCAAGGCTATGAAATGTCCAATTATTGCCTTCCCAAATGCCTTCCTGTCAGCCTATGCATTTGTACAGTATACTTCCGTGCAGCCTATAGAAAGAGTTTGGGGCATGGCTATTGCAGCAGGCTGAGCCAGTGGGTGTTTAACTGGTGTGGAAAAAGAAATTCAGATTCTGCTTGAGAATTGCAAGTCAAAATTCTTTCCAAAATATACAGAGACAGGTAGAACAAGGGAAAACATTGACAGTGTTTTTAGAAGATGGAGGAATTTGATGGAATCAATCAATATGACAAACTTGCAAAGTCTTTCTTCTTCAGAAACTCATCTGATTTCAGGTTTTTTTTTTTTTTTCCCTTATTGATTGATTGATTGATTGATTGATTAGAAAGTAATATGACATGTAGCCAAGTATGGTGTCCAAGTATGATATGGCATGTATGTATGTACTTATTTATTTATTCATTCATTTATTTATTTATTATACATATGCATGTTTTAATGCCTTTGTGTAGACATTCAAAGATTGTAATCTTTAAACATGACTGTTTGGATTTATATGAAAAGGTAACTATGAAATGGAGATGTACTTTTCTGCAAAGTTCAGTTTCAACCCAGATCAAGTACACCTAAACCAGCTAATTAAGATCTGCATGGGACACTTGTTACTTACAGACAGGTGTGTTTAATTAGGGTTGAAACTGAAGTCTGCAGGTCAGTAGATCGCCAGGAACAGGACTGGGCCCTGATTGGAATTGTACTTTAAAGTAAAACTTTTATTACAAAGTGTTTCTAAGTGCAGTGGTCTTTTATTTCATTAATTTTATATTATCTGCAAATACACTATTTTTTAAACATACTTTTAAGATTTAAAGTACAGTATAAGTGATCATTCTTTTTCACTTTTTCTGTGTGATTCTACACACATTTAAGTAACACTTAAATGGCTAGTTTGCACAGCAGTTCCAATTCTATTAACATCTTTTCACTCTCACTTTGTTCTTATATATATATATATATATATATATATATATGGCATACTTTTTCTCTCTTCTGTGTATTACAAATGCAGATGTTTTTCTGAATGTTTACAGTGCTGTTTTTTTTTGTTTTGTTTTGTTTTTGTTTTTTTGTTGTTGTTTTTTTGGGGACTGAGCTCACAAAATTGACGAAAAGGCACCATATAAAAACACTTTTTCAGCATTTTTAGTCACACTTTATCTGTGTCATTGCATCAGATAACAAAGTATTAAAGTGTCATCTGATCAAACAAATGCTGCACAAGCTATTCCAAGAACTAACTTTACTTTTCTGAGACAAATAAGTGGTGTCAGGGATATTTTGTGGATCTATTCAAAAACATTAAAAATGTGACCAACAGTGATAATATGATTGTGGTATCTGCATACACATTTACAAACCATTTATAACAGTCTTTACTGTGCACAGTAACTATGTGTTGATTCCCATGTTCAATGCAAAAAAAAAAAAAAAAAAAGTGCCTGCATTTATGCGAAATTATAGTACGTTGCCTCTTGCTTAATTTGTGGTACTCCAGTGTTGGGTGAGTGGCATTAAAATGTTCATGCTCTATTGGGTTTGAAAATAACATAGTATCTACACTAAAACTTACCAATAGTGTTAATGAAAGTAAATGTGACATAAAAACACATTTGCTGAAGTAATAAGGCATCACAAGTGCAATGCAGTACCACATGTGCTAAATGAGCAATTTTACTTTGTCAGAAAAGCCAAACATATATAAGCTAGTTATGTGATGCAAACACCAAATTGTATTATTTTACAAATCGTACACTATAGCAAAATTGTTTTGAGGTCATAAAATATTACAGTCTTTATTATTTACCAATAATCTAATTCCTTATCCTTTTTTTTTTTTTTTTGAAGATTACAACAACAACAACAAAAAATAAATAAAAATAATTGAATGTCATTGCCAATACTGCTTAGTTCAGCTGGAAACTGTAGTGAATTGTTTACAGTATATAGTTACAATTTTGTATTTGTGCAAAAATGTAGGCAGAGATACTTTTTTTTTTTTTTTTTTTTTTTTTTTCAGTGAGCAACTGCAGCTCTGATATTTAAGTTAACTTTTTGCTTTAAGTGAACTTTAGATATGTGTGATTCATATATGGTCACTGTCTGCTTTCATTATATGGAAAAGACCAGCATGAACATTATTTTTGAGTGAAATAAACATTGTACAAGATGTATTTGGGTATTCTGAAAATGTGTTTGTCACTCCCACTGTGTTAAATGAAATCAATGTGCCATCACTGCTGTGAACTAAAGTGATGCTTTAGTCAAAACCATTATTTTCTTTCTGGATTGTTTTATAATTGCCATCATCAGAGCTGATGTATCATTTTGCAAGACTGATGAAACTATCTGCAAAGAGCCAAAATGCAAGTTTTAAGAAAATAAAAATCTAAGACAGTAATATTTGTTTACAAAATGAGCAGAAATGGTATTTAAACATTTCACAAATGCAGGTGAAATATCAGTGTGAAGAAAACCGTCCTGAAAGAGACAGCCAAACCAAACCAATCTATCCAAAGGGTCAGAAGCGAACATTTTGACCTTTTTCTTCCATTCATGCAATATTGAGACATCAACATCATCATTTGCCATGTGGTCTGTTCCTTTGCTCCATGCATGCCAGTAATGTTCTCCAGCTGTTTCTCAAACACTAGTCTGGAGTGGAGGGAGAAAGAAAATTAATAATTGAAGAAGAAAAAGCCTGAAGAAATCTCCAAGCGGGCTGTGTGTACATATACAGTGCTTCTAATCCCGGGTGAGATTTGACAGATGCTCGGAGAACCAAACAAGACACATTGCACAAAAGGAACTGTATCCCAAAAGGAGAACAGAGAAGAAACAAAGATCCTGGAAGACAGAATGATGCAGTAGATAATCTTTAGAATATAAGCAGCTTTGAATCAGCAAAAATAAGAGGAAAAAGTACCTGTTTTATGTTTAGGTAGGTTGAATGACTGGATGCTTCCCTTTAGTTGGTTTTCTTTTAAAGCAGTGCTACTGTGTTGATAATCACTTTGTGATTTTCTGATTTTTCCACATTTTATGGTCCAGCATGTGAAAATGGTGCATCTGATCACTTAGTAAAGTAAAAGCAACAACAATCCTAATTTAAAGAATCGTTCACTACTGGAGCTCAAAAGCTGCAGGACAATGCACACAATGAATGTTTAATTAAGTCTTTCAACATTTCTTTTTTGGTCTGTCATCTTAAGGGACCAATATAGGAACCGTAATGCCAAGTACTGTACTGTAGAGCTGTGTCAAGTATACAGACACCACAGTGAATAGAAATGTCCCCAATGAAGAGCATGAACAGTTAAGTGTCCTCAAAGATTTCACAAATAGTTAAGTTGACTGGCAAATGAATCCCAGAGACTTTAAATAAATAACCATAAAGGGATGAAACTCCCATAACATATTCTCACTTACACAACAAACACAAACTCTATTCTAAACCATAATGAGGGACTATAGACAACTTTTTTTCAGGCCAAGATTTGTGGGTCTAAGATACTCAATCAAATTCTAAGGCCACATTGCTTTCTTTTATGGATAAGGCAATCCCAGAATGCATTGCTACAGTTTTTCAGCCAAGATTCAGATTAAGGTTGGGTAAAATATACTGCAGTTTATACATTCAGTGAAGGAAATATTAATTGCAACTCTTTTGGTTTAGTTTGGAGAAGTTTGGCCTATCCCAGCCTTTGCATGGAATTCTTATATTTCTGGAGAACTCCTGACTGAATGGTTTTACATAGGTAAAATTTCTACTTTTTAATCTAGTGTTTATCTTTTAATCTAGTAAGTATCTTTGTATACAAATGAAGACTCACACAACAGCTCATGCTTGAAAGTGAAACAATTAAATGCATGTAAGAACTCAAGCAGTATATGCAGCACTGCCCTCCAGCAAGACACATGGTGTCAGTGATGTTTCCTTAAAACATCAACTAAATCCTGCATCCTCTCTCGTATCACGGACAGGTTACGGAGTGCTGCACGGGGGAGCTGAGGCCTCATTATGCCAGTAGCAAGAGGCTTTTTATCTAGTTCATATGGAGAGCAGGCTCTGGTTATTGATCATATTCCGCTGTGCTTGAATACCTGAACCATGGCAGGCACAGGAGACTGGTCTTGTTTATTTATGTGAAGGCAGCAAACCCTCTTATGTGATTTATACCAAAAGCTGCACTCCCTCCAGATGCCCAATTACACCTTAAGAAGCTTTTTTTTCCTACTGATAGAGGATAGGTTTTACCACCTGTTAGATTGGGGAGTTTCTGATCTCTAACAATACCTAAAATTGTGAATTTGAACCTTTTGAGGGAACTCTCATGAAGGGTAGTGAAACAATTCTGGGTGAAGATCTTGAAATCGAGTTGGTGGGAGTAGCATCGCACAGCAAACTTACCATGGACTTGTGAGCGTCAGTCTGGGATGTTTCCAGTGTGGATCTCCGCTCTCGCAGTTGGGCCTGCTTCTCCAGTAGGTCATGGCTCTGCACTGTAAAAAAAGACCATGATTTTAATAGTAAAAAAACTGTGAAAATGCTACAGTAAAACCTGTTAAATGGTTAACGGTAAGTTCCCCTACTATATACGGTGAAAAACTGCAATAGACATTTCAGACAAATTTACAGGGAAAAAACATAAATTGACGTTCCCAGAATTCCCTGTGTTGCATTTAAAATGAAATTATGCACCTTCTACATATATATACACCCTGTACCGGTATATATTAGTACTGTGGAAAAGCTGCTTGTGGTGAGCTATCATATGACTTTCTCATCACCACCTGATTTTGATGGTTATCAGATGGTTATCAGTGGTTATCCGTATATATGGTTTATAATTGTAAATTTAAGTTCAATCTGTAACCCTAAAATGTTGTTACCATATTTTTTTACTGTAAAATTCTGGCAACCACAGCTGCCGTTTTTTTTACCGTAAATTTTACTGATTTTTTTTTTACAGTGTGCAGCTCAAATGTGCCCTCACCTGCGCTCAAAGGTAGACACACATCCAACACATCCATACAGCTGAGAGTCTGACACAACACTTTTCCCTTGTGCTGTTTGTAGGGGAATGGACAGAGACTGGCCTTCAGATCAAATGTGTTCTTCTTGTTATGCCTAGCTCACTATGATTGTGCACAGTTCGCAGTTTAGTTGCAGCAGACATCCCCTCAGCATTGTGTAGTGGGTATTGACGTTCACAAACTGTCAAGACATGCAGTGTCAAAGTTCCCTTGAAAGGGAATGTCTTAAGGTTACGTATGTTCCCTGAGATAGGAATGTGATGCTGTGTTGCATTGCCATGCCTTCGGCACGGCTGTGCATCTCCTTTGTGAAGATGATGGTGTTTGATGCAGGCACCCTTTTATATGCTCGGGCACACCATGTGACTTCATTCTACAGCTGTCAGTCAACCAAGGTTGGTGTGTTCTACACATGCTTCAGATACCGGTCGCGCCTGGGGGCATTCTCATAGCATCAACACCATGATGCAGAATCTCGTTCCCATCTCAGGGACAGAGGTTCTACATAACCGTTACCTGGTTAAATGTCTTTTTTAAATTCTAGGTTTTACATACCTACTCAGGTTTAGTGCTATTTGTTGCAAAGTAAACATGCTTGTCTTTCATGCTTGTTCCTTTTAGTCACAAAAACTGTATATTCCACATCTGAAAAAATGGCACAACAGTAATGAAGACATTGCAATAAGTATTTAACAGTAATTTCAGTCATATCAACCATATTGTGAAATCGGCACTGGGAGGGACATTTTCTGTTCTTCAGTTACTTTTCTCCCCCATTGTCCACAACAATACTTAGAGCCCCCTTAGTAAGGATAAGGATTTCTAACCAATAAAATATTTTTGAATTTGTCGTGTCTATAAAAGTGTATATACATTAAACTATTAAAATAACGGTGTTTTAAGAATTTAAATTATCTGACTTTTCCAGGTGTAGAAATTGCTATTTTAAAATTAATTAAAATTTGAATTTAAATAATTTTAAATGATCTGGAGGCCCCCTAGTGAGCCCCAGCACCTGGTTGAGAACAACTAGTAACTAAAATAACAAAACTGTTAATCTACTTCTGCTACTGCTAGGTTAAAAAATACTGTGAAATTACGGCAACTAGCATCTATGACTATAATTGTAAATTCATATGAAAATATGTTACAGTGTGGCTACTAATTGATGTACTTTCACATTATGTAGTTATCTGTGTTTGCCTATGTAACATTTCAAGTTTACTAACGGTAATCACTTTACTAACTACAATATCTTTGCAAATACACTTGTGCAGATTTTTCCCCCTCTATGCATTAAGTTGCCTGTCAAAGTGACAACTCCTCATGTTGATGGTGAATTCAAAACATTTAACTATTTGCAATTTCACAATGCATCACCACATATAACTATTATTTTTACAGTAATTTGCTAATCATAATATTCCAGGTAATTATCCAGCTGGCACTGATTACTCTGTAAAAATTTGTATACAGTCTTTTTGAATATTATTATTAGACATTGTTAAAGTGCAGGTATTAAAGGGTTATTCCAACCCAAATAGAAAATTTTGTAATTAATCACTTACCCTCATATCGTTCCAAACCCGTAAAAGCTTTGTTCGTCTTTGGAACACAATTTAAAATATTTTGGATGAAAACCGGGAAGCTTGTGACTGTCCCATTGACTGTCCCAACACTGTCAAAGCCCAGAAAGACATTGTCCATCCAAAGACAAAATAGTCCATCTGCCATCAGTGGTTCAACTGTAATTTTACGAAGCTATGAGAATACATTTTGTCTGCAAAGAAAACAAAAATAACGTCTTATTCAACAATTCTTCTCCTCTGTGTCTCCTCTGTGTTAGCATAACGCCATTTTGGAGAGTATCCGTTGGACGCAAACAGCGTATGCTCTTCTGTGTCAGCCGCACCACACAGGCACGCTGTTTTCGTTCAAATCAAATTGTAAATATACGTAGAAGACACACCCGCGTGGTGCGGCTGACACAGAAAAGCTTACGCTGTTTGCGTCCAGTGGATGCGCTCCAAAATGGTGCTACACTAACACGGAGGAGACAGAGAGGAGAAGAATTGTTGAATAAAGTCATTATTTTTGTTCTCTTTGAAGACAAAAAGTATTCTCGTAGCTTCGTAAAATTACAGTTGAACCACTGATGGCAGATGGACTGTTTTGACGATGCCCTTCATACTTTTCTGGGCCTTGACAGTGTTAATTACTGGGCAGTCAATGGGACAGTCACAACCCTCCCGGTTTTCGTCCAAAAAATCTTAAATTGTTTTCTGAAGACAAACAAAGCTTTTACGGGTTTGGAACGACATGGGGGTAAGTGATTAATGACAAAATTTTCATTTTGGGGTGGAGTAACCCTTTAAACCCGGTTATATACTTGTAATGTGTTGTCCAATTAATGTTACTATTCCTATGCAAATAAGAATGTGTAAAATCTGAAAACCCAGGTTTAGTCACTGACCACAGTATGAAGCATGTAACAAGGTCGTCAAGTTCAAGAGAGAAAAGCCTGGTTTTATCACCGGCGATCAACTCCACAAAGGGTTAACGCTCTCCACCTTGTTACTCTTCCTGATTGGATAAAGATTGGGAGAGTTCAGATGTAATTTATCGACATGCTAGAAGAGCAGCTGCCAGTTTCATACGCCAGTGAAGGAGGTAAACTGCTGATGTCAGTAGAGTTATCAGTGCACCAGCCTGTCTGGACTCAGATGCTGATAAACTTTAACATCTCATAGATCTTACTCCCACTGAGAGCAGCCTGCTGTTCCACTCATAGTTTTGCAGTTATGCGCTGATGTTACTAGCATTTGTCCAGCTCCAGTTTCACACCCACATCCAAGTTCAATCACAGGCCTATTAACCACTCATTAAACACTGTTTATTCACTATTAAATACTTAAGCACTTTATTTCCACTTGAATAGTTTCTTAGATTTTATTATCCAAGCTGATATGCAATGGGAAAAGGTTGAAGAAAAGGTTTAGAAAAATATGTATTCAAACTCAAAAGCTATATCCATGTGTACAATGAAATATACTTCTGTATCTGTAATATTGTGGGCCTGTTTTTCTTCTGGAAGTCCTGGACATCTTGTTCAGACATAGCATCATGGATTCTAGCAAATATCAACAGATAAACAATCAAAACCTGACTGTCCCTGCTAGAAACCTCATAATGGGCCCTATAGAAGATGAGTGGAATGAGCTAAAGAGGAGAAGCACCAACATGGAGCTGGGAATCTGAAGGATCTGGAGGGATTCTGTATGAAGGTCTCTGATCTCTAGTCAGATGTTCTCCAATCTCATCAGTCATTTATAGGTGAAGACTCAGAGCTGTTATCTTGGCAAATAGAGGTTGCAAAAAGTATTGAATAAAGGGGTATGATTAATTGTGGCCAATGTGTTTTAGAAAAAAAAACAAAAAAAAAAACAAACAAACATTTATTTCATAATGAGATTTTTTGTTTTTCATTTTAAATTATTATTATCCAATGAATAGTTAGATTTTTGTAAATTTTAAAAATAAAAGGATCAAAAGGATTAACGATGCAGATTTATTATCACAGCCTTCTTTGTTCATAATTTTGAGCACAACTGCATCATGTTTTATCAGGCAAAGCAAATGTCAAATTTCCACTGAAAGCATATTCTTATGTTGGCATAGACTAATTATGTTGAAGGTACACAATATTTTGCAACATGCTTAAGCAAACTAGTCAAAGTGAAAATATCTGAGGGTCTTATTGTTCTTTTTGTTTTCCCCATGCCTGACGAATCTCATGAAACAGAAAAATGGTCACTCGGCAAACCCAGTTAAACAAGTCACGACACACTACAGTATACACACAGTACTCTGTTTCAGATGCAGCTTCTGTGTCGACTGTGGAGAAATATTTATTATATTCCTTTATGAGAAAGTCAGGATGTGGACTGTGGTCTGCAAATGAGTGACCTCTGCTCTGTTTTGTCTAGTTACTCTATATCTTTTAGCCACTGTCTCGACAATTCTGGTTGACCTTACTATAATCAAGAGTGAGTTTTGTGCATAAAACCCAGCACCCATCACAGTGGCACCCAAGCAAATGTGCCTCATTAATACACAGATTTAATGTTTCCATTTGTCAGCACTGATGGATTTTGTAATTTGAAAGGAAGCAGCACATTGGTCAAACATAATTTGTGGCATACGGCAACATCTGTTAAATTTGGAAAAATGGTGCAAGCTTTACCAGGTACAAAATCCACTTAATTTGCCTTAAATGATCAGACAGTTACTTCACTTAGCTAATTGTTTTGGTTTTAAGATCCGAGGCACTGGGGACATGCGTATTAATATTTATCACTTTTATGAGCACAGAAAGATTTGTGTGGTTACATCGCCTAATTGCGATTCTTCTTTCACAGACAGCATCTGCGTGATTACTTAAAAGTCATCCGTCAACAAGACACAACCACACTATTTTCATTAGCCCTAACAAGCTTTGTGATGTTGTGAATTACAATGAAAGTCTTTAGGCTGCATGGGGACTGCTAACTTCATGGTTTTCTATATGAGAACATTGGGAGTGTTTTTGCCAGTGCATTTAAGTGCTTCAGAATATAAATGTTAATGAGAACCTGTAAAATTACACTTTTAATCAGGCCTGAATGGGATCATCTGAATGTGTCTATTCACTGGGTTTTTGAGGATTTAATCCACCCAAGATGCTCTTGTAGATTTGTGTGAGGAACAGATAAGATTTAAATCATTATTCACTCATCATTTTCTGCACAAATGAGATTTGAGAGCTCCGGTGGATGGGAAGATTTTGGTTGTATAACAGCATAAATGTTGGCCTGCTTCTCACATAGCGTTTCATATGACTCCAGAAGACATTGGGCCAGTTTTACTAACAGCTTGCGCCAGCACAAACTGTCTTTGTTGTTAAAATAGTACTGTCGGTTTTACTAAAGACACACAGTGACGAATTAGTGCTGAAAAGGCGTGGACACCATAATTTTTGCACCTGACCTCACTGAATATGCATTTGTAGGAGTTTCCCTTTCAGATGCAAAATTTATGCGAGGAGAGTATTCAAATGAATCACACAACGAGATTTACTAACATTTGCACTCATCAAATTACTGGTATTTGCGCCATTATTTAATGCCCAAAAAAAGCATGTCTTAAATTATTTTGCGCTTGAAATGGCTGCAATTATTGTTGCTATGAGAGGCACAGTAAAGAACAAAGAGCGCATGGTAGAAGGGAGAGAATTTTTTTTTCCACGTATTATTTGGAATGCCAGAGGAACACATTATCGGAACATATAGTTTGCCAGACCATGTTATTTTTCAATTTGCTTCAGGAAATAAAAGACGACTTGGAACCCCCAACTAGGAGTCACGCAATACCAGGTCTATTAAAACTTCTTGCTTCCCTTCATTTTTCGGCCTCCGGTTCTTTTCAATGTGGCTTCTTTATTTTTTTATTCTTTATTTGCAACTACGCTAATTTGCGCTGCGCCTGGTATATTGCTTTGGTTGATATGTAAATGAGATGTCTGTGTTCTTTAATTCGCGCAGTTGTTAGTAAATCACCCGCAAAATTTCCACACCCATCAGCACTGTTTAAGTATAAGAAGAAAAGAGGAAAAGAAAAAAAAAAAGAAGAAGTGTGACGTCACAGAGAATTCTGGAAAAGTTAATATACAATTTTTTTTACTGTTAAAGTTATGATCATTTTGTACACTACCACCATCACTTTTAAGGTACTTGTTTTGTAAATGGAATTTAAATTCTGGTCCACATATTGAACAAAGGCTCTTTTGGAACATCTTTTTGACACTGGAAAATACTGATGGACAAATGGATGCAAAACTGGACCCGTTTGCAAACATTCGATCGCAGCTTACATGAGGTTATTTAGTAGAAGTATTTGGACATGTTTAGCATGTTTTGTGCTGTTACCTGACATGACTATGTCTTTTAGTGGTGTGTGTGCACATAAGTGACGATATCAGTAGCTAAAATTCAGCCACAGTTTTTTACATATAAACAGCTGAAGAAAAAATTCACGTAGTTATTGTAAAAGTCAAATTATATGATAACATTTCTTTGACATTACCATTTACTTGTAATTCTCTAATTAAGGTCACAGAGTTTGGCTGTTTCAAGTGAGTCCGTCACAGCCTGACAGTTTGAGGTTTATCATGAGCTGCTCGCTGAAGATTAAAGACATTTACATTTAACATCCATTCATTTAGCAATGCCTTTATCCAAAGAGACTCACAAATGGGAATATTACAAGCATAGCCAATTAATCAAAGTGAGAAAACAACATTAATAGTGCTACCCAAGTTTCAATGAACTAATGAATACCATTTTCTTCTTACATTCCTATCGCCTTGTGTATGTTTTGAATGGTGAGACTGGCAGAATTTGTCTTATTCATAAGATTGATTGATTATTATTATTATTATTATTTTTTTTTTACTCAGTATTTTTCCTCCAACATATACCATAATAGTGTTCTCAATTCAAAATGGATTTCGACTTCTTAATAAATGAAAGGAAACAAGGAGATGTTGTTGCGCTCAGATGAAAGCTAATTATAAGTCCAGGTGCGTAAAAACGAATAAAGTATAAAGGGGACTGTAAATGGTTCGCACTCTGAAAAACTAGACAAAGTCCTTAACAAAAAGAATGATTCTTTTTGTTAAGGACTTTGTCTAGTTTTTCAGAGTGCGAACCATTTACAGTCCCCTTTGACTTCTTAATAAATGAAAAGAGTTCATCCATATTTCATAGGTAGTATTGAGTGGAGTATTGCTCCATATGAAGAATTCATGAGCAGGATACAAATAATGACCTGTGTTGTTGCTCCGCAGGAGTCAGTCGAGGGTACAGCGTCTAAACAACAGTAATGCTGACTGAGGAAGCAAACATGAGGAAATCATTTAAATGGAAGTTTCTTGAGATGTGAACTCATTTAAATGAATGCATACATTAATAGAGCATAGAGCTCATCTTCAGAAGTTACAGAAGCAAGAATTGCCTGTGGAAGGAGTATAGTTTTAATGTGGAAATAGTCAGAGATGCTGCTTACCTACTGTACAGCCAACCCAAGCCTGAGTCAATTTCCCTCCCCTCCCTCTTCTATATATATTTAAATGTAATATATAGGTTACAACCTAGGTTAGAAACATATTTACGGTATATATTAATTTAAATTATTAGAATGGAAAATAAATATTATACATATGATTAAATAAATGAAAATGACATTTAGAAAGTTCACAAAGCTTACACGTGTTAATGTTAGAGTGCAATTTAAGTGATAATAAATATTAGTAATACTAAGAAATACCGGTAAAAACACATTCACACCAAATATTGCAGTCCATCCCTTTAAAAAACAAAAACAAAACCTAATAATAATTAAATGTATTGAAAGTGCACTTGTAATCTACTTTAAATCTTAAAATATTTTAAATTGTTTTAAACTATAAAGAAAACACTTGCAGATAATATAATATACTGGAAATAAAAGGCAACTTAAATATATTTAAAGAGAGAGTACTTGATTATAATTTAAACTATTTATTATTCAGTTGTACATTTTAAATTAATATATTTAATATATGTATTATATATTATAAATTGCAACCTCGTCATTACAAATGTGTAATTACTAAATAAATAAATAAATACATACATACATATCATACTAGTGTAAAGTAATATGTAATGTAAGGGAAACAGGTCAATTTAGCTCAAAGGGAATCATTTATGATTTTATAGGAATTTTGAACAGAATCACTGTTTTACGGCTGATCACCGAGTCGGCAGCGATTCACTGAAGGAGCCGTATAACAATCATCTCTGCACTGGATATTAAAATCCAAAATATAGTGAAAACACTATTAAATAGCATAGTAACAAGATCGGCAGTTTAAAACATTAACTTGTAAGCACAAAACACAAGATACTTCTCCTTTCAATATAAATAAGACTTTATTTATATAAACCTAAGACATAAACTAATCTAACACATGAACACACGCATTCACACGTTGCAAAAAGAGAGAGAATGAGGAAAGGATGAGTTTAAGAGAATGAAAATGAGAAATCCCAAGTTTACAGCAATATGTGCTATTGCATAGACCTGAACAACCATCAATCACTTATTTAACCCTCGCATTGAGTTTCTCAATGAGGTTGAAATTTATATTAAATGCACCAGCTCAGCAAAAATCTGGAGTAGTTTTATTTGCGTTGCCTTTGTGTTAAGGGATTCCCTTTTGTCATCGTCCTTGCAGAAAAGGGGTTTCCCCAGGTTGCTGATTGGCTGACAGTTCAGTGGTCTTTCGTAGTGAAGTCTTGGGCGTTGGCTGACGAATGGTCTCAGAGTCCGTTGCTAGTTGAAGCTTGAAGCGGGCGCAGTCGGAGGTGGCCTTCGCGGCAAACTTAACTTTTGAACACGAAACTCAACGAAAGAAAAGAAACTAAAGTAAAAGAATAAACTGACGTAATGGGACTAGGTGGTTTTCTTCTCATCGTGGTAGCATCTGGCATGTAGGCCAGAGCACGCTCAAAGAGCGCTAAAAGCAGCGTCAAAACGCGGTGGCAAAAAGAAGAAGAGAGAACGAACAGGAAGAAGCGCGATTTGATGGTGTCCTGAGTTTTTAAACTCGGCTTTCGGACCCATCCCAATGGATGTCTTGACCAATTAGAAATGATCTTAGCTAGGGGTGTTGCTCTGTTTCTTCCCCATCATAAATCATATGTAAGTCACATGGTCCAAATTTTCCCGCTCTTGCAAAGTATACTTTTGGACATGATTTCTATAACAAGACTATGATACATTTGGCAAAAAATTGATTGGAAGAAACGTTTAAAGCATGATTTTTCAAACTCATACATACCAAACATGAATGTTAACCTTTAAGCTATTCCCTAGTTGTTAAAAATACATATATAATATGTTATTAAAACATGATAGTCTAATGTGTGGGTTATATATGGAGTTATGCATAGAAATCATTAGTTGCTCATAAGTCCTTTTAAGATGATTTTTAGTGCATATGGAAAAGACAGTCTTTGTGTAGGACATAGGGACATGTTCTGTGTACAAAGGAATTTCAGTCTGGTCTGTGTCTTCTATGTGGGGGAAAAGTCAATCTAAGGAAGCTCGTGATTTCTATCGTGGAACCCATGTGATGGCCATCTCTTTGACCATCAGTCTTGATTACTTGCCCCAAATTTGACAGTCTCCTTCCTGAGTTGGAATTATCAATAAGTGTTCCTTTTGTTTTAATGTTGCAAGCTGTTCTGTGAAAGAGGCTTGTTGGTTAGGCTTTCTTCGGACGAGCTGAAGCTAGGAATCTGATTTATGATGTCCTGTTACAGCCTTGGGGCCCCTCTGGAATTTCGGCTCCTCATGTTTCGATGTTCTGATCGAATCTTAAATTTGTCTGATTCGGTCTCTGATATCCTACACTAGTTTCAATGTAAATGAAAATAAAGCACATTTTAGTTTACCATAAATGCTTATCAGTACATTCAGCAGTAGTTTAACCATATTTCAAAGACAATAAAAGTAATTATGAAATCATGTATAAAGAAGTACTTAAGTCCTACCCAAATGGGTAAAAAAACACTCCAAAGCATTTAATGCATTTAATATAAAAATATACTATCATGTATTATCATAATATATTATCACAATACATTTCCATTTCATTGAAAAAAAAAAAAAAAAAATGCAATTAGGTATCCAAAAACATTACATTAAGTTCACATTTAAGTATTTTTGAAGTATATTATTATTGCAATAAGTGCTCTTTTTAAAAGTATACTAAAGTGTACTTCTTTTTCACCTTTATTGATTCTGTTTAGCCTATTTAAAAATGCACTTGATTGAAAACAAAGTAAACATACACACAAACATGTGCAAGAACTCCCCACACACCCACAGATGTTTTTTGCACTTGTGAACACACACAGAGACCTGAGGCTGCTGCAGGCTTTGAATCTATCTTATCTTTCCTCCCAGTGAACATCCAGGGAGCTTCAGCGGTAGAAAGGCAGAGAGTGCTGAGATGACTGAACCTGCTTCAAAAACCTGTCTTACTGAGCAGCTGTGGCGCGCTGGTAAGGGGCTATCGGCCATCTACACCCCCGACATCAAAGATGCTCGCCAACACTTCCCTCATGGGTCTGCGACAGCGTTTGAATGAGCTGAATGCAAGATTAGATTGTCACTCAAATGACTTATTAGGAAATAAATCGGTGTTGAGGGCTGACACTGCCAATAGAAGCGTAATCCTAACAGATCAATGACACATGACCCTGACACGCATCAAGAACTTCCTCACTGAGTTACACAAGCAGACTACAGGTGCTTGAGCAATTTTTTGAGTAAATTTTAGACTGACAATTCATAAACTGCCTCTTTCCCAGCTAAAAGGGAACGTTCTGAGAACTTTGGTTAATATTCTGGCAAGGTTCTCTCAAAGTTATGAGCAAACATTCTTCCAGTAATATTAATAGATTGTTTATTTTAAGTTTTCTGGTAATAACATTCTCAAAACATTCGCACAAAACATTGCATTGTTGTTTTTGTTTTGTTTGTTAAAAGTGTTAATACCCAGTATTTTCAGATGGTTCAAAAAGTATCTTTCCCATAATGTTTGTAAAATTATCAAATGGAACGTTCCCTTAATGTGTTCACACAACCAACAACTTTTTAAAATTATTATTAGTATTATTATTATTTAAAAATAAAATAAACAATTTATGCATTGTTTTTCTGAATCATTTTAGTTGGACATGCATGTGTTTTGTTTTATTTTGTTTTGTTTTGTTTTTACATTAAACCTTTCAGATAATTCAGAGTGCATGCAAAAGTAATTTTCCCATAACGTTTGCAAAACGATAAAATGGAACATTCCGGTAAATGTAACGTTCACATAGCCAAGAAAAAAATATTTAAAACCTAAGAAAAAGGAAATAAATAAATAAAAATAAATAAACTTTTTTATAAACGGTCACAGAATATTTAGAAATAGCATTTTTGTAACACATTTTTATATAGCTTGGTTAAAACAAAAAATATGACTGCATATGAGCTAAAATACAGTGCATAAAAGTCTCTTCTGAAATGATTGTGAGTTGCTCTCAGGAGGCAGTTTATTCATAATAAGTCTGACCTGGCTCATGCAAACATGTAAATTGTACGTCATAAGCCACTCATTTCCATGAGTTGGACTGTTTTATACCAATTACCAACTGCACCTGAGATCACTTTTGGGGACAATTTTTTTCCCTAAACTATAGCTCAACACACATGCAGTAAATATAAACATCCCAGTAGAAGCACAAACTAACTTAAATAATTTCTCTTATCAATTCAGGCCAACAGCTCTGTGCAGTTAAACATCCACTGGTGAATAAAAGCCGCACATAACCGATTATGACTGCCGGAAACACGTGTAGGCTTGCTCACATGTGTGGATGCTGATTATTCTGGCACAAAGGCAAAGTCAAACTTTATTTTAGTTGTGATTAAAGAGCCATGACATCTGAGATGAAAATATTCATGGAACATGTTGTTTTCATGTATCTGACTATGACCTGGAATAGAAGTGCAGTGCTATATTTAAGTATATGTTGTTTTTGTATACAAACTGTGATATGATTATACGTTCTGTATTAGTGAGCCTTGTATCTGTGTTATGTTTAATATATGCTGTGCAGTATGTTTTCATTTAATCTCTTTTCTTTTTATTCTTTCCATATGGGTCCACCTAGAGAGACAAATTAAAAATGAGATGTGTTGTCGTTCCTTCTAAACAGCAATGAGACTACATGAAGTCCAAATGGACTTTATCTAAAAATTGTAAATGTCTCTCCTGAGAAATGACCCTAGTAATCCTATGCGTGTCTCCTCTAGATTTTCCAAAAGCATCTCACATTGTGCTTAGATTTTCACATTTCTCATCAAATTCTTTATTAAATTATCTTTCTCACAAAGAGCACCATATTGAGTATCAGTGCAAACTGTCTTCTTTTCTGTTGCTAAAAAAAGGTTTGCACATGCAGAGTGAAAATAGTATTTGTGCCATTATTAATATTTGGAAGATTGTTTGTCTATAATTGTGAGATGAAGATCAGACTGCATTTTATGAGTAATCAATGCAAAATACGTTTTTTTTTTTTTTTTTTTTTTTTTTTTTTAAAG